>BQNB010059085.1:0-37481 GCA_026074375.1 Tanacetum coccineum | reverse complement strand
GAGCTACCATGAAGTAAATTTGATTATTTGGTTTAAGTTGTCTATCTCGTTATCCGTTAAAATAGTTTGTTAAAAAAATAAATATAAAAAAATAAAAAAATTAGTTTTCTTTTTCTACTTTGTGCATGCGTACTCGTTCTCAAACCCGCAACCGTAACCGTCAACAACAAGCCCAACCGGCTGTTGTTTAACCATTTCATTTAGAAGAACCTTTTGTTAATCCTCCCCTAGTTTCGATAAAGAGGATCCACATGCTCACATCCGTTATTTCAATAAGATTACCCCAACGATGGGATTCCCGGATATCCCGAGCACATCAATTAAGCTTATGCTTTTTCCGTTTTCTCTTGAAGGTTCAGCCCGGATTTAGCTAGAAAAAGAACCTCCTCGTTTAATTTTGACATGGGATGATCTTGTTTCAAAATTCATTAATCAATTCTTTCCTCCTTCAAAAATGACAAATCTTCGTAACAAAATTACGAGATTTCAACAAAGATTTGACAAATCGTTTTATGAGGCTTGTGATCGATTTAATGACCTCACGGATTTTCAAAACTACATCAGTTAGATACGTTTTACAATGCTTTGAATGCTAATGATCAAGACTCATTGAATTCTGCTGCTGGTGGAAACTTTTTGGATAAGATGCCTAGTGAATGCTTGAGAATTATCGAAAGTAAATCCAAGGTCCGTAATTCACAAAACAAGGCAGTCGTTGCCAAAGTAAGTTCGAATTCATCTACTCTAGGAATTTCACCAGATGTTGCTGCTTTTACAACCGAAGTCTCTGAACTTAAAAATTTGATGAAGACTATGATTATCGACAAACAAAAAGCCCTAGCTCCCGTAACCGTAAAAGCGGTCGAGCAGAGTTGTGTAACTTGTGGAGGTGCTCACTCTTATAAAAACTGTCCAGCCACCGATGGCAATATTTTTCAAGACAACATTCAAGAGTACGTTTCACAAGCTGCTACAGCCAATTTTAATCAAGGAAATTCCAACTCTAGACCTCCGATGGTTGCAAACCAAATCCGACCTCTTTGTTTTCCTCCGATTCAAAATAATCAAAACCGTTTCAATACCAATCAAGGGAATAATTTTAACCAAAATCGAGGAACCAGTTTCAATCAAAATCGTGGAAGTAATTTCAATCAAGGGCAAGTTTACCAACCTCCAACGATTCAACCACCAGTTTATCAAGCTCCTCCTCAACAAATGCAAGGCGTAACAAAGACCGATTTTAAGAATTATGTCAAGGCTAATGATGCTGTGTTACGTAATATGCAAAATCAAGGCCAATGTTTATAAAACTAGATGACAAATTTAACTGAAATGCTTTCTAAGTTCATAACTTCCAACACCGCTTCGTCTTCGAATTCAGGAACTCTACCAAGTCAAACCGTAACTAACCCTCGTGAGCATGTTAATGCTATTACCACACGAAGTGGTAAAACTTGTGAAGGACCTTCGACTCCTCTTGTTCCTACACCTATTGTTTCTACTCCTCTAAAGGAACCCGAACAAAACCCGGAGACGTCAATGGACAAAGTGCAAAAACCAAGTTTAGAAAGTACCGCACAAGTCCCACCTCTAGAGGAAGAACATCCCATTTTCATGGAAATTTCAAAACCAAAAGCTAAGAAAACCGTTAACATTAAAATTCAAGAGCTTAATTCTCCAAGACCTAATTCATATCAATCTAAACTTCCATATCCCGAGAGAATGAAAGTGAGAGAGAACGATAAACCAAGTGCTCAACATAGCCGGCTTTTTGAAGATGTTTAAGCAACTCCATTTAGAGATTGGATTGAAAGATGCTCTCATCGAAATGCCGAAATTCAACAAATGGCTAAGTGGTTTATTAAGGAACAAAAAGAAACTCGAAGAAATCACCATTACAACCGTGAATGCTGAATGTTTTGCTATCATCATGAACAAAGTTCCCGAGAAACTTAAAGATCCGGGAAAATTTCTTATCCCATGTGCTTTACAAGAACTCGATAGGACTAGTGCTTAGGCCGATTCCGGAGCTAGCATAAATCTTTTACCTCATTATATCTACAAGCAACTTGGGCTTGGAGCTTTGACTCCTACTCGAATGACACTCGAGCTTGCCAATCGTTCAATTACTCACCCAATGGGCATAGCCGAGGATGTTATAGTTAGAGTTGATGGTTTTACTTTTCTTGCGGATTTTGTTATGGTTAATTTTATACCCGACCAGAGAGTGCCTATTATTCTAGGAAGACCTATCCTTCGCACCGCAAAAGCTCTCATTGATTTGTACAAAGAAACATTGACTTTAAGAGTAGGAAAGGAAGAACTTGTTTATTATGCCGATAAATCTGAGAAAAACAAGGATAAGCATTTTGTTCACGCCATTTCTGTCATCGATTTCTCAAAAGATGATCCGTTTAGTGGCAGTACCACTACTCATTCTGATGATCCTTCTCCTAGTTCTTCTACTTGTCTCTTTGAAAATTAAATGAAAATCATTTATTCAGTTTTATGTTTTACTTTTTGTTCAAAGTTCTTAAGATATCTTATGTCTTTTAAGCTCATAACAAGCAATCTCTAACCTGTGTTAAACCTTTATAATATAAAGATGTAAGAAAAACCCAAAGAAAAAAAAGTTACTCTGTGTGAATTAAGCAAAGTATGAATGATCAAACTTGTATGGCTCCATATGGGTGCCTTAGTATTCTTATTTATAAGCTAAGGGGTAGATTTATGAGGCATATTTAGGGTTCATTTACTCCTGTTTTGAGCAAGGAGTTAAGGTATGCTTTCTTTTTAAATTTTTGCTTAAAAATTACTGTAGCATTGCTTATTTTTAGCTTATTTATGTCTTTTTGTGCTTATATGTGTTTAGTTATGCTCAAGAATGCCTTTTAATTGCTCTTGTATCATTCACTTGTAATTTGCCTTAAAACTGCCTAGATAAGCTTATTACTGTTGTTAGCTTATTAGTTTTTCAAATGCTTATTGCCCTGTTTCATTTTTTACCTGTAATATTGTGCTAACTCTTTTAAAGCTCACATAAACCACTCTATAATCTGTTTGAATTACTATACAAGAATTAAGAAAAGAAAAAAAACAAAAGGAAAAGAGCAATGGTGCTGAATTATAAGCTATTGGATGAATGGCCAGAAATGGATGGCCCATTAGCTTCTTAGTTTAGCTTATTTATAAGCTTGGGTTGGATTAGAGCTTATTTAGGTTCTCATTACTCCTGTTTTGAGCAAGGAGTCAAGGTACACGTCTTTTTAAATTTTTGCTTAAAGTTACTGTAGCATAGCTTATTTTCAGCTTATTTATGTCTTTTTGTGCTTAGTTGTGTTTAGTTGTGCTTATAAATGCCTCTTAGTTGCTCTAGTTTCATTTACTTACCATTTACTTAAAACTGCCAAAAATTACTTGTGCCTGCTTGTTTGCTTATTTGCTTAGTTAAGTGCTTATTTGCTTTGTATTTTTGCTTTTTATTACTTAGTATTGTCTACTTAATATTTGTCCTTAAAATTCTTAGCTTAAATCTGTCCCTAATAGTCTTAAAATCCTAGTTTAGAAATCTAAAGGGGTGTTTGGTACAAGCCCAAAATGGGTCAAAATGATAAGGTAATGGGTCGTGGTCATGTGGCTAACTTTGATTAACTTGATTAAACCCTTGTGAGTCTGTTTTCCAAAGTTTTTAAGTTCAAAAAGTTGTTTTTCAAGTTTTCCCATTGTTTACCTAGGTCTGCTAGTTTTAAGAAAGGGCCAAAGTGCTTATTTGCTTAAGTTCTTGTAAACCTAAGTTGTAGTGCTATTTTGGTGTCATTTGTGTATGCAAAACCAACTAACCAAAGCCTTAGGAGTTCCTTGTGTTTTGTACAAATTCTGTCAACATTTTTTTTTAGTTTTTCAAAAGTCAAATTGCCTATTTCTTTTTGCAAAAATCAGCAGCTTTAAGGTGTTTTTAGAAGCTTAAAATTTGAGCATAAGCTCACCCTAAGCTATGCTAAATCTGTCTTAACTTTATTTTTTATTTTGAGCTTATTTGACAGCTTATTTTAAGCTGTCAAACTTAGCCCCCCTTACTAGTTCATTTCCCCTGGTGCTAGACACCCTTTTCAAGCCCACTTTTCTAGCTTATTTGTCCTTAAGCCTTTAGTTCTTTTTAGCTTTTTAGACTGCCCTTAGGTCCATTGATAAGCCCTAGTAGCCTTAAGCCTTAGCCCCCCCTAGAGTGCTTAATCCTAAGCACAAAAGTGGCCAGTTGATTTTTTTAAGCATAGTGTAAGAGATAGTTTATTCTTGTTTCAGCTTATTTAGTGCTTTTTAGTTGGTATCTTAGTGTTCTTAGTTGCTTATTGAGGGTGCTGTTATGCCTATGTTTGCTTATTGTTCACTTTCCTTGCTTATTTTGTGCTAACAGTCAAAAAGAAAAAGCCATTAAGTCTTTAAGCTTATAAGCCCGTTTGAGCTTATTTTTGGCTTATTTATAAGCCGAATCTCGGGTTTCTTATTTTTCTTAGGATAGTTGTAGGGTCTAGTAATTTTAGTAATTTTTTCAGAATTTTTAAAAATAGTTTAGTATTTTTTATAATTTAATTTCGTTAAAAGTTTTAAAAATTCATAAAAAATACAAAAATTATCAAAAAAATATTTTTCTTTTTTAGGAAATTTTCTTTGGTCATATTTTACGTAGGAAAAATAGAAAAACTTTCGTAGGGTTAATTTTGCAAACTTTTGATTTTTAAAGAACGGGTCTCGGGTACGGATCTTGACTTGACTCGTTTTTGGGTCAAACGACCTCCGTTTTCAGTCTAGTTTTTTTTAAACTTCGTTATTTGTCATTTAGAATCTATTTTAGCTTTTAAATTTGTTTTAGGGTTTAATTTGCAAAATTTAGGTTTTTGACCCTCGTTTTTCGTGCCCGTTTTAGGATTTAAGTTATTTAGCTTTCATTTTTAGGTTTTTTCTCAATCGTTTTGCTTGTTATTGATTACTTTAGCTTTCTACATTCCAAAATCATTACTCTCATTCAAACTCCAATCTTCCGACTGTATCGATTCTCCAGCACAGCCTCGTTGGGGATAAACGACCCGGGGATATTCTATACTACTCCTCGGTTTCATTGATTGTTTTTAGATTATACTTATTATATATATTTTATTATATATATTATATATATAGTTTAGAATTTCAATCATCACTGATTACTAAACATTTTTCATGATAATTGGAAATGAAACATTATCACTAAACTCGTTTTTAGTCCTTATAAATACTTTACTTAAACCTATGAATTCACCAACTTTATGTTGACATTTTAAGCATGTTTTTCTCAGGTACTTAGCTTTGGACTTCTCTGATGTACTATGTGGTGTCTCCTTGAATGGCCTGGTTTTCAAGAAATATTATCTACTGTTTAAACATCGTTGTCAATTCCAAAACTTAATTATGCTTTCGCACTTGACTTTTAAAATAATTTAAATATTATAATGACTAAATTTTTGTTAACAAAGAAATGATGTTTATTTTCAAAACGTACCCCTTAGTGGTTGTTCTTTGTACTTTGTGTGATGTATATTATGACGTCACACCCCTGGACACGTATTCCGTCCAGGCCCCGTTTGGAGGTGTGACAGATTGGTATTCAGAGCCAAAGTTATAGAGAACCAGGTAGTATATACTAGGTCTTCTCTATAACCAGTATGTGGTCCTTACGTGCTCTTACGTGCTCGTACTTGCTATATATGCGAACATATATATATATATATATATATATATATATATATATATATATATATATATATATATATATATATATATATATATATATATATATAGACACACACACACACACATATATATATAAGTACTAAATATATCATATTACCATAATTATACTTACATTTCATTTTGCCATATCATATTTTACATCACGTTTATTTTATTCACAATACGCGTCCTACATAGTTTCATATAAAGGTCATTATATAAATACTAAAACTTTTCTAAGACATTGTGGGTGAAACAATGGTCTCGTTTATTTCTAAGACATTGCAAATGAAGCAATGATCTCGTTTAATTCTAAAACATCGTGAGTATACGATGGTCCTTAAAACTTCTTCATGAATTTACATAATATTATTTTTCATATCATCAAAACTTGTTACAGTCCTCTGATCCTACGTTATCTTACTATCCGAACCTGAATGCGAGCTTGAACACCCGTCCCATACTGTTGAAACCCCTACGTCATCTTGTAACATCGCAATCTTTCTTACTCTTGGTAATTTCTAGAAATATGCCGATTAATTCACATACGATATTAACCCGTCATCCAATAATGTTTCATTTATTTTAACCTGACTTATTTATTTTCCTTTTACTTCTCTTAATTTAGAAGAAAATGTCGGCATCAAGACAAGGAATGAGTTTTGAAGAAATCGAGCAGGTTGTAGCCCAACGAATCGCTAATGCTATTAAAGCTATTGCGATCTACTAGTCAAAAATCCACATGGCTCACGACTCGATGAATCAGGTCGTACGTGAGGAAGCCACAATAGGAAAGAATGTTAGTAACAAAAGGAAATGGGGAAGTGATCACGGTAAGGATTCTGACCAATAACAAAGCAAGAGGATTAAAGTAGTTAGAGCACACGCTACTGGGGCAGGCAACAAGAAGGCGTATGCTGGAAATTTTCCTTACTGCAACAAGTGTAAGTGGCATCATATTGGACCGTGTACTGTGAAGTGTGGTAACTGTAAGATAGTTGGCCACACGACAAAGAATTGTAGGACTTCCGCTCCTGCAACAATTAAGAGGGCCCTAGTAGCGAACCAGAAACCTGCAATGACCTGTTTCAGATGTGGTTCTTAAAGGCATTTCAAGAGTAAATGCCCAAGATTGAAGAACCAGATGTATGATAATCATAAAAAGAAGGAGGGAAAAATCCGCAAGAACTCTAAGGTCGTCAAGGAATTATACTGATGCTTAAGGAGAGATTTTTCTGCCCAACCTAGTGAGACCTAAGTCGAAACCTTATATAACTATATTCCCTAAGAGATATGCACTAGTACTTTTCTATGACTTTTATTGTAATAGGTGGATGTTTTAAAATTCCTATTAATGTATGTGTCATGACGATTCCGTCGGTTACATTCTGATTCTCTATAAATTAAAGTAAGTCGTTTCTTAAATAGTCATCAACACTTTCATTTTCGTCTTATAAACCATTTTTACTATCGTCTTATAAACTATTTAGTTGTCCTCCACAACCTATTTCGTTGTCATTTTATAAGCTAATTAGTGTCAATTCGTAAACTATTCGTGACCATATTATAAACCCCTTACTATTTAAAAACTGTCACTTGATTTTCTCGAAAACCATTTTGCTAACACCATAAAGAAAAAAAAATTCTGCTATCTTGCAAAATATCTTGTGTCGATATATAAGCTGCCTTGTTCTCATATTCACGAACCGTTTTTGTTACCTTATGAACCACATTATACCATGTAAACCTTTAAACATAACACTAGTTTGACGAAAAGAGCATTTCATCATTAGTACCTAAATTATACATAGCATGATCACCTATGGATAATTTAGGAAGGACCATGCCATGCTAAGAGTAGTCACCAATTTTTTTTGTCAATCTACCTTCACTTTCCATTTCTATTTACGTTTCTTTCTTTATATTTTCAACAAATTTTATCATATTCATGTTTTACTAATAATTTTTATGCGTGTTTGTGAGTTGTGTCTGTCATGTGTATTTTTATTAGTAAGTGCCATAACTAAGTGGATTTTCTCAACCCTATCATATAGAGACATCGTACCCTTAGCAGAGAGACCAAATCAAGCTCCTTGCGGTCATGATGATCATGGATGGTAAAGTTTTGAAACACTAGGAACTGATCCCTTTTAATTGGATTAGGATTAGGAAAATATGGAGATAGCCAACTCACCAGCCTAGAAACTGTTAATGAAACAACTAAGACGTAAAAGAGTTATGCTGAAGTGAGACGAAAACCAGTTGAGTTTCAAGTTGGAGTAAAGGGCATGATGAAAATGTCACCAAAAAAGGGTGATACGTTTTGGAAAACGGGGAAAGCTAAAACCGCGTTATATTTAGAGCTTTTCAAAATCCTTGATAAAGTTGGAACCGTTTTAGACAACATTTAAGCTTGTCCCAAAGAATCATTACTTGAAATCCTTATACGTTAGCTATTTTTTTGCCTATTCGTGCATTACTTGTGCATAATATGTGTATACACTGATAAGTGCACATGGGAATTATATTGCTTTTGATATTATTTTCTTTGGATTTATTCTGCCATGAAATTGTTTTGCCAAGAGTTTATCTCTACTATGAGTTCGTTTTGTTTGAGTTACATTTGCCTTGCTTCTATCCTTTCCTCCCGTTCATGTTTGCCTTGCGCATGGCCTAGGAATATGTTGATTAGTTTCAACACGCCTTATTCTCGTCACCTCATAATGTCTTATTTATTTAATTATATACATTTTTTTACACGACTTTATACCGCCACACTCTTCCTCACTCCTTGTGAATTGCAGAAAACATGCCAACGTCGGGACAAGGTCTAAGTGCTGCCACCATCAAGTAATTGATAACCCAACACGTAGCTGAGGCGATGGCAGCTTCCGAAGCAAACCAAAACAATCAAAACGGAAATGGAATTCCCAATGTGAATGTTGGAGGTGTTGTGCTCGTTGCTCGTGAGTGTACTTATCAAGACTTCGTAAAATGTTAGCCACTAAACTTCAAGGGGACTGAAGGAGTTGTTGGGTTGTTTAGATGGTTTGAAAAGATGGAGATTGTGTTTCACATCAACAATTGTCCATAGAAGTATCAAGTAAAGTATGCCTCATGCACTCTACAGGATAGTGCATTGACTTGGTGGAACTCGCACAAGAGGAAAATTAGAACTGATGCTGCATATGCCATGACATGGAAGGCACTTATAAAGTTAATGACTGAGGTTTATTGTCCAATAAATGAGATTCAGAAGATGGAGACTGAGTTATGGAATCTGTCTGTGAAGGGTAATGATTTAACTGCCTATACCCAAAGATTTCAAGAGCTAATCTTACTGTCCACTAAGATGGTCCTTGAAGAGGGGGGGGGGGGACTGAGTTAAGAAGTCCATTAGGGGTCTTCCCTATAGTATCCAAGGAAATGTGATTACTGTTGAACCCACAAGACTCTAAAATGCTATTCGAATTGCAAACCACTTGATGGATTAGAAATTGAAAGGTTATACTACTAGGAATGCTAAGAACAAGAGAAGGGTTGATAACAATCTAAGAGACAACCATGTGAAACAACCACCCTTTAAGAGGCAGACTATGGCAATGGCTTACACGGTTGGGAACAATAACAAGAAGGGCTATGCTGGAATCTTACCACTCTGCGATGAATGCACGCTTCGCCACCACGGTCCATGCCCCGTTAAGTGTGGAAACTACAATAAGGTTGGCCACCAAGCAAGAGACTATTGGACCCCTACCTCAGTGACATGATATGAATGTGGAGGAAAAGGACACACCAAGAGGTACTGCCCAGAATGGGGAAACATGTGTAACACCCCCAAATTGGGTCGCAGCGGAATACCAAAATGGAGACGGAGAAGCTCGTCAGAACCTCGACATTGTTATGGGTACGTCCCTTCCCGAAAATTTGTTACGTTCTCGTATTAACTAATGCAAGTGCCAATAGGAATTTCATTTTCACCATTATTATCCATCATAGCGGTGTCAACTCAATTTTCTCAGTCATTTAACACTTGGTTAAGTTAACTAATGATTGACCTTGTCATCTTCTTTTAAGAACTGTCTTTTAACCGCACCCTTTTCTCGAACCTCCCATCTACGTTAGATACCACAACTTGAGCTTTGAGGACAAAGCCCATCTAACGGACAAAGGATGTCACACCTCGTAAATTTCAGGTCATTATTTTAAAATATTTCGTTCATTATTTTGACTTTTATACGTTACGTTTAAATTTGACTTAAAAATCGGGAAGTTATCCCGCGTAAAACTAAAAAACGTCATAAAAAACGTTCCGACCTTGGACTAAGTTTAGTTCACCTATTATATGGATGATTTTATTATTCTAAAGTTTTACGTAGTTTACGTGAACTCCCATTTGTGATTTTCTGTTTATTTCGTACATTTTACGTTTTTCGTGTTTTTGATCAAACGGAACCCCGAAAACCCGTAATCGTTTCACGTAAACTCTAGATATCGTATATCTTAGGTTTAGAAGCCTATAATTTTGTGGACACCCTTCCCCCTACTCAATTCACATGCATACATACACTCTTAAATTAATTCTTGTAGAATCTTTCTACTTTAATTTGAATTTTAACCTCTCATGCAAAGATGATGATGCTGTAAGCATGCTCCCATGCATGGGACATGAGCTTGTCTTTTAGCTCAATGCTTGGACCACAACTCCACTAACCATGCAAAAGATACTTGCATTTTTTTTCTAAATGACTAGTAAAAATATTTTGGTCTGCCTTTTGTCTTCCATATCACACGCACCATATACAAGTGTGTGTGTGTCATTTACTAGTCAAGCCACCTTTGGCTCTAAGCCTTCCTTAGCTCACCCTTAGGCTCCAAAAACCTTTCTTTGGCTCCAAGGATAGCCTCGTCTATATAAACCTCCTCATTTTCATCCATTCTTGACAATAAAATAAAAACACTAGCAAAACTCTTTCTCTTTTTTTCCTTCCCTTGTGTTCGACGCAAAACAACAACATACATACATTCATAGCTTTGATTTCTAGCAAGATTTATCCATTTTAATCTCATTTCTATTCATATCTAAGGGTGTTCCAAGTGTTTGACCATTGTTTTCAAGGGTTTCTTTCGAAATTCCAAGTTAGGGTTTTGATTTATTAAGTGGGTTTTTATAAGATTTGTTATTGGGTTCAAGATCTAAGGTTCCTAAGCTAGATCTTGTGACTTTCTTGATTCTTCACACCTTGTAAGTGTGTTCTTGATCTTTCTTTTATTTCTTTCTTTTCTTATGATCAATGATCAAGTTTATAAATATATATCCATGTGTTTATGAAACTTTTATAAAGAAAATGAAATGGGTTTTGTGATTTCTTGTAAAAAATGGAAGTATCTTGATATAAGATTTGTTGTTTTGAAAAGGATGAGTGAACTTGTGTGTTGCAACAAAGATGATGACTGGATTAGGATAGATTAAGAGTGGTTTTGATGGTTGGTTTAGTAGTGAACGGGGTTAAGTTAGAATAAACACTATTGTGAAGTTTGGATGGATTTTTTAGAGGCATTTGCGACATAAAGCTCTGTTGATCCGATTTGGTTTTGAGGTTTTTGGACACTTAAGAATGTTTTCATTAGTCGAAAAGGTAGTTTTTGGATAGCTTGTTTCGAATAGATAGATTTTCATATCTCGAACACTAAAATCGGACTTAAAACGACCGAGTTACGCTCAAATAAAACTTGAAACATTTTTTGGCAAAACGATTTTAATGCGTTCAGATCAGAAACTTAAATAACCATTTTGGAGCCTTTCGAGTCCGTTTCGGCTAAAGTGTAAAACACAAACATGGCCTAAAATGACGTTTCCCTTCCAAAGTCTTGAAAGTCATGCTAAAAATGCTTTATGAGTGAGTTAAACCTTAGTTTTCGTCAAGTTATTTCCGGACATATAATTTTATATATAAAAACGCTTTTCAAGCGGGTTGGGTCCGTTTAAGTTCCAAAAACTTTAGAAATAATAACGTAGCATTTGAATATTATTGCGAAGGATTAGAGGTTGACTAGAGGCGATAAGTCGAAATCGTCGAACGTTACTAAATATAGTAAGTTAGCGTATATATGCGGGATAGACGTAAAAGGTAGATGTTTTAGGTATCACTAGTATGTTTAGCGTAATTGGAATCATCAGATATTAGGGGACGGTATTAACGTCCCGAAACTTAGAACTTTCCTAAAATAGAAACTTTCAAAAAATAGTAACTTTCTAAAAATGGAAAGTTTTCATAAAACATAACTTAACGCAACTATAAACCCTTTACTTCCGAAATGACACGTTTTTATTAAATAAACTAAAGCACTAAAACATATGGATGTCTATTTCTTTTATAAGCGTCTTATACGACGTTTCGTTATTTATTTCTCGTTCCTAAAGCGCGTCCCTTTAATTAGGTCGCGGTTTGAGTCGTTCAATTTCGCCATAGCTCTCGTTGATTATTCCATCACTCACTGATTTGCTAAAAGTAAGTTCATAGACCCACTTTTCTAGATGATTTTACTTACGTTTTATATCTTTGGGGTGAGAAACGTGCTCGTTTACAAACTCATTTACATGATTGATTTCACACTTGCTTTTACTTATGCATTCAAGTAAGTTAACTGTTATGAATACATTGGTTGCTTTTACTTTGGAGACAAATGCTTTAAACTTTTACGAATTGACTAAGTTTCCCTATTGCCACGTAATACACACTGTCATGAACCGTTAATTACTTTGTGTAAGCATGAATGTTGTGAATAGATCTATTGGGGTTGACACCCCCACCCGAAATTCTAGATGAGTACATTCGCCAGTGGGTGCATTTCATTTGAGGTAGTACTTAGGTGTTTTGCCAAAACATCGATTTGAGACGAATCTAAAAGACTAAGATTTACACAACTTGTTAAGGCTTTGGTGTCATGAGCTTAGGGTAATATCCTAAACATCTTTGTGTGATATTGTATATGTTACAATAGTCACACACACTTGGAAACGTTCAGATTCACACTACTTTTATTGAACGATATCATTTACCAAATACTTTTCATGACATTGGGAATGAAACAAAAAATTACTAAATCCTTTTAGTCCTCGTAAATATTTTACTCAAACCTATGAACTCACCAACTTTATGTCGACGTTTTTAAGCATTTTTTTCTCAGGTGCTTAGCTGTAGATGTCTTTGATTGCTATATGGTGTCTCATTGCATAGCCCGGTTTTCAAGAATCTTTATCTATTGTTTAAACATCATTGACAAATTTCAAATCCTATTTATGCTTCTGCATTTAACCCTTTTAAATCATATAAGTATTGTAACGACTTAATTTATGTTATCAGTGCAATGATGTTTATTTTCAAAACATACCCCTTAGTGGTCGTACTTTGTACTTTGTGTGATGTGTATTATGATGTCACGCCCTCGGACACTCATTCCGTCTAGGCCCTCCCATTTGGGGGTGTGACAGACGGTTCATCTTCTGATGAATTTGGAGATTATGATGTGGCGGATGACAATTATAAAGGACCCCCAGTATTTGATGATGATCAATTTAAAGACGAGTTGGAGATGGGAGATGATGCTTTTTTGCTAATTGGGAAATAGGTGGCTCCGGATAGCAAAATTCCCAAGGCTATGTTTCCTTTACTTGAGGAATTTTTTGATGAGTTGCTTGATGGATTTTTGCCTTTACGTGACATCCAACATCATATTGATTTGGAGCCTGGTTCACAATTAGCTAACAGGCCACATTACAAAATAAGCCCAGGAAAGCATGAGAAGTTGCATAAGCAGTTTGAGGAATTGGTTTCTAAAGGTCACGTTCGTGAAAGAATGAGCCCATGTGCTCAACCACGTAGACCTCTTGATTTAATGTCTTTTCATGTTTCTGGTTTTGTTCCCAAGAAAGTGCAAGATTTTATTGAAGGGTTGCATGAAGTTCATAAAGTTGTTCGTGACAACTTGGTTCGAGCCAACTCTAAGTATAAGCAAGATGCGGATGCGACAAGTGGATTTTGAAGTGGGTGACTTTGTGTGGGTTGTTTTAACTAAGGATCGTTTCATGGTTGGTGAGTATAATAAATTATCAGCTAAGAAGATTGGCCCGTTGTAAATTGTCAAGAAAATTAACCCTAATGCTTACCGTTTAAAGTTACCAAGCCATATTTGATGTTCTGATGTCTTTAATGTGAAACATTTGTTGCCTTATCAGAGTGATTCATTAATGATGATCTTGTTGGGAATTCGAGGATGAATTTTGTCTACCCATGAGGGAATGATGCATGCCTAAGTGTTGAAGAACATGCTCTTTTGTTTCTGGAGGCAAAAGACTATATGAAGAAAAAGGCCTAGAAGTTTCATGTTTCTTAGTTTCATAGTTTACGTTTATATTTCTTGTTTCGTAGTTTTGTAGTTTACGTTTATATTTGTCTTATATCCTACATTGCCCTATAAGGCTAACATGTAAGCACTCTTTCTCCTATAAAAGGACATGCAAGGGTATGATGGAGGATATAGTTTAATATTTTGATATTGATAATAAAGCTTTGCTTTAATCGAATTCAATTTTCTTACAAAAAGCCTATTCTTGGCGGTTTTTGTTAAGAATTTATCTGATTATCGATATTCGTTTGAATCAACGATAGTTGGAAGATTGTTTCTAGTAGTTTTTTTTAATCAACAGATCCAATTTGTGTTATCTTGTTTTTTTGTCTACATCAAAATTACAGAGTTTGGGCTTGTGCTATAAAAGTTGCATCACATGCTAGGAATAAAGTTTCTTTCTAATGGTTCTTGTTTAAGAGATTCTTTCACTACTAGTGATTTTTAACTACTCAATGAGATATATGTAATGTTGTTGTTCTTACTTGGATTATGAACTTTGTGTCTCAAGACGTTTGTATAGGATTTGTCTATTCTGTTAATGATGTCACTGTTTGGAAAGAATTAAAGTAAACATATGATAAAATTGATGGTCAAATAATATACAGTATGTTGCAAAAAATTAGTTCTATTAAATAAGGATGTAGTTTTGTGGCTGATTATTATCATAGACTTAAATCTTTTTGGAAGGAATTTAATGCTTTGAATATACTATCTATTTATACTCATGATGATAATAAAGAGTTACTTTTCCACCCACTAACTATTGAAGTTGATGCAGTTTTTAATAGACCTTAGTGACTGTTATCAGCTTGTTAGGAGTGCCCTTCTAAGTAGGGATCCTCTCTGTGAGGTGAAGGATGCTTATACGGTTAGACTTAGTTTTTATTAAAGTGATGGTCATTAATATTCTCGAACCTTGTATTAGTCTTGTATATGTTCTCGAGAATTCTATAAGCTAATTGGGTCTAAGTTACGGGCTTAAAGCCCATTAGATATCAAGCCCGGTCCATGGAAGCCCATCAAATCCCATGGCCGGCTAAGGAACACTATATAAAGCCCTCTCCAAGTGTGGAGAGGGTGTTGGTTCTCTTTCTTTCTTCCAAGCTAATCAACCACTCTTTTGTTTTTTCTCTTGTTCTTTCTCTCTCTAAAATATCTCTCTATCTCTCTAGAATCTTAATCATTTTATGTATGTGTTATGATAAGGCTATCATGTGGTATCAGAGCTAGGTTCATTAGTGTTAGTTATTTGCTTATTTGAGCTTATCTTCGAGCGTATTTAGGTGGTTAAGTCAAAGCGTGGCTTATTTCTCAATAATAAGCCCACGGCTTGATGTTTCTTTTTAGCATATTTGCCCTAAAGTTCAAGTTCTCTACTTCTTTAAACTAATTTCGTGGCTTATTTGCTTGCATAAGCTCACGGGTTTTTAGCTTATTTTGTCCTTGGATTCTTTGTTAAGCTACGGTTTTCTTGTTTGTTTTATGTTTCTTCAGTTTAGCTTTTAGTTCCTAGCTTATTCTAGCTTATTTCGTGGCTTATTTCTTGATTTTCATGGCTTATTTGTGATTTAACTAGCTTATTCTTCAAGTCTAATTCTTGGTGGTGGTTTAGTGAAGTCTAGATAAGAATTGTACCTTAATTTGTTTGTTATTAAAAAATTAGCTAAAAAACAAAAACTAGTACAGGTAGCGGTTTGTACTAGTGGTCCCAAATTGTCATAGAGGTTTAACTGTGATAGAGGTTTCGCTATCGTAGAGGTTTGGCTGTGGTAGAGGTTTGGATGTCATAGAGGTTTGTTGTGGTAGCGGTTTGGTTCAACACACAGCGGTTTACTAACAGACGGCGGTTTATCATTTTTCTTGGTCAATCTAAACGTTACTCAGTCAAATTCAATACTCCATAGCGGTTTGGTGATTTCTCAAAGTGGCGGTTTGCTAATAGCCAGCGGTTTGACTTAGGTGGCGGTTTGCTGCGGTTTTACTTACGTGGCGGTTTGCTAATAGCTAGCGGTTTGACTTAGGTGGCGGTTTGCTAATAGCTAGCAGGTTGACTCAGGTGGCGGTTTGCTAATAGGCAGCGGTTTGCCAAACTTAATGGTGGTTTGATACTTCGTAGTGGTTTGATACTTCGTGGTGGTTTGTTCAACTTCGTGGTGGTTTGCCATATCATATACTTAGACAAACTTCCGTATACCACAAACTTGGACCATTAATCATCAAGGACTTATAACTTATACTTGGACTTAACAAACACTTAATTCATCAACAACAAACAATCATCAGTTCACGGTTTCTTCTTGACTTTTTAAAATCCTGTAAATGTTTATTCTTTTCCGGTTTAAGTTATAGAGTTATAAAATCCCGTGAAATCCCAAGGACGTAATCATTTAAACTTTAATCAAAAGCAAATCATAATCACTCATCACTAAAATGATTCTAACTTATCATTTTACATCACTTTTGCAATGTCGACTCAACAAGACATCAATGCTATTAGAGCACAACGACTTGCAAACACACATGATCTTTTGGCATTAATGGCAAACACTCAGACATACTTTCCCCCAAATCAATCATCACTCATTACCTACTTACAACATCCACAACCCAACAACAACTTTGTCCTATAACCTTCATTCAATGAGAACTACATGCAACAACGAATGCAAAATCCCAAAGATATCTCAGATGATACAATTGCAATAGACATGGTACTTGTACTCATGGCTAAGACATTTACTCTAAACAACACCACTCCAACAAACAACAACCAAAGAAGTTCATCAAACCCTAGCAACATACTGATTGCACAACCGGGTATGAATATAGATCAAGACAGACATATGCTAATGGTTGAAGATAATGTTGGGAACCAGTTTAGACTGAATGCAGTGAAGAATGTCAGGAATTAGGTTGTTTTAAATGCAGTTCAGAATCCGAGTGTACAGAATTTTAGAAATTAGAATGGGCTTAGTGTTGATCCAGGGATTGCAAATCAGTATATGATTGGAAATGTTGTAACAGCACAGGATGAGGGTAATGGTAATGGTATCAATGGAAATCAGATAAGGTGTTACAACTGTCAGGGAATGGATCATTATGCTAAGAATTGCACAGTAAAGCCAAGGAAAAGGGATACTGCTTATCTTCAGACACAACTGCAAATTGCTCAAAAGGAAGAATCAAGGATCTAACTCAATTCTGAGGAACTTAATTTCATGGCTGCTGGAGGTGCCTATGATGAGATTGAGAAAGTAAATGGGAACTCCACTCTATTAGATAATTTGCAGCAAGCATCGACATCGGGTACTCAGATTGACAGCGCTCCCGTCTATAATTCAGATGGATCAGTCGAGGTACACCATTCTAAAAATTGTTATAATAATGATATATTCAATATGTTTACTCAAGAAGAGCAGTATACTGAGCTACTAGAGCCTATTCCTGAACCACACCAAGCACCACAAGATGATAGTAATGTTATTTATGAGGTTTCTAGTGTGGAACAAGGTGGGGGAACAATAGAACAACATCCTGCAACTATTGAGGAAACTCATGCTTATTTTGAATTATTATATAATAATTTGGCAATTGAAGTTGAGAAAGTCAACACGGTCAATCGCAAGTTGAGAAAAACTAAAGCTGATTTGACCACTGAGCTTGCTAGATATAAAAATCAAGAAAAGTGTTTTGAATTTAGTCTAGAAAAATATGACAAACTTGAAAGGTGTTATCAAAAGTCTGTTTATCAAGAGCAATGTCTTACTAAAAAGATAAATGCACTTCACTTAAGTTCCGGTAAACAAATAACGACTTTGAATGAGGAAATTACAAATTTAAATAACTAGCTTTCAAAAGAAAAGTCAACTGTTTCTTCTCTTCAAGAAGAAAAGAAAAGGTTAAAGTCTAATTTCAAAATTCGCGAAGATGAGTTTCTTGATAAACAAATTCAACTTGAGAATAAAATAAAGGAATTAGATAATATTTTGGTAAAAACGGGTCAATCGATTTAAACGATGCACATGCTTTTACCTAAGCCAGACTTGTTTTACCACACCAAACAGAAAATGGCTTTGGGTTATCAAAATCCTTTTTATCTCAAGCAAGCTCAGTAGAAACAACAGAGTTTGTGTAATGGCAAAGTTCTATTTGAAAAGCATGATCCTCATGCTATGTATTATTCAGAGGAGACACTGCAACTTGCTTAAGAGAGTCGCTTAAAAATGAAACAACATAAAACCAGCAAATTATACAAAGATTAATCATCTTTTAGGGGTTTTTGTTTCGCAAACGGCCAAGTCACGTGAAGAGTTGTATTTTTCAAATACTTCCAAAACGGCCAATGTTTCTAAATCAATTTCAATACCAAATGAAGAGTTTTCGGATGATACTACACCAAGTGTTGCATGAAAATTTACAAATAAGGTAAAAAACACCATTGTGACTCTTCAACGTGTTGTTAAACAAAAAATGACTTTAGATATACACAATTGGTCGTCTTCTGTTCACCAGGAGATTCACAAAATTGTAAAAGATGAAATTTTGCCTATCGTTAACTAAGTTGATGCTAGAGTGCAAACTTTTGAAATACAATTTTTGAAAGAAGCAACCAAATTTGTTCATGACTTTAAATCTCTTGCAAAAGAAGCTGATGAATCTCTTGCTAAGCACAAGGCCTTGGAATTAGAAATTAAGCATCTCTTGAGAGCAGTTGTCAGTCAAGATATAATTTCTGTTGTGCAAAATCCTACTGTTGTTGAAACATCCGATCTCCAAACTGAGCTTGAACGTACGAAAGAATGATTTGAAAATTGTATCATTAAAAAGGAGAATGAATATGCTAAACTTTGGAAAGATTGGTACAAAAATGCGAAGAATGCAAATATGACAAAATTTCATACGATAAAGCTTATAATGACATGCAACAAAAGATCGAACGATTTCAAGCTCAGTTGGGAGATCAAATGGGTAAAATTAAGGATACTCCATGTGTATCAGATACCCTTGATCCTTTGTCTCAGAAACTAGAAGACGAGAATGTGTCATTAGAATTTCAGGTTTGGAATTACGCAAAAGGAACTTTAAAAGGAATTCCCAAGTCTACAAGGTTCCAAGACTCAAGACGTCACAAGAAGTGAAGCAATATGTGCAATGAACACCCCTTAGGGGAGATTGTTAGACTTAGTTTTTATTAAATTGATGGTCATTAATATTTTCGAACCTTGTATTAGTCTTATATGTTTCCGAGAATTCTATAAGCTAATTGGGTCTAAGTTACGGGCTTAAAGCCCATTAGATATCAAGCCCAGTCCATGAAACCCACCAAAGCCCATGGCCGGCTAAGGAACACTATATAAAGCCCTCTCCAAGTGTGGAGAGGGTGTTGGTTATCTTTCTTTCTTCTAAGCTAATCAACCACTCTTTTGTTTTCTCTCTTGTTCTTTCTCTCTCTAAAACATCTCTCTCTATAGAATCTTAAGCATGTCATGTGTATGTATGTGTTATGATAAGGCTATCATATACTATTGTGTCAAGAGAGGAAACCTATAGGAGAGTTCACGAGTCTACTAATGTAACTGAGACTAAAAATGAATGCTACTTTTCTTGTGGCTAAATCTTTTAACAATAGTAGAAGAAGTTTTAATAATACTAATAATGCCAGAGGACAAAGTAATACCAATGTCAATAGGAGACCAAATCCAAATTTGATGTGTAAAAATTAAGGTCCTATTGGTCACACTGTTGAGAGATGTTATGAGCTTATCGGTTGTCCACCTGGTTTTAAGAAAGTTTCTAATCCAATTAAGCAGTCTGGTTTTAAAAAATAACTTAATTGAAATTCAGATGTTAAGATTCATGATAAACAACAATGTTCTATTATTACTTGTTCTCCCTTTTTTTACCTCGGATCAGATGACCAAATTGTTAAGTTTGATCAATGACACTCCTTTTGAAAACATTCATGCCAATATGGAGAGTAGGGTTTCATTTTTTAATGAAAATTCTTGGTTTAATATAATTTTTTCTAATTCTACATGCTAACTCAAACTTATTTGTTAAAACAATAAATATAGGTTGGATTATTATCTTGGTGCTAATCAACATTTGAATGTGTCTACTGTTGGGATGTTTAATGTTGTTGATATTAGAAATTTGAAAATTATAGTTGGTTATCCTAATGGTACTCTTGTTACTACTATATTGTAAATTTACTAATAATGTTGTTTTATATGATGTTTTGGTTGTGCCTGGCTATTGTGTTACTCTGCCCTCCGTAAATAACCTGATTAAAGATAGCAAAATTTTTGTTGGATTTGATAAAGATTAGTGTTACATCCAGGACTTGAAAAATGAGATAATCTTGGGGACTAGTAGTAAATTTGGTGACCTATACCTCTTTGATATCCATAACGACAGCTCTATAGGTAAGTCTAATATGGTTATGTTCTTTAATGTGTCTACATTGCTATGACACAGTAGACTTGGTCATTCTACTTATCAAGTTTTAGTTGTTTGAAAAATGATTTGTGTTTCTCTAAGGGACTATTTGGTATGGGTAATTTTATGGGCATTTGAGTAATTTGAAATTAAAATTCTATGAGATCTCATGTTTGGTTGGGAAATAAGAAGGGTAATAAAAAATTAAAATATCATGCTTCAAGAAATTCTAACATCCCTAAGGAGGGATGAATTTTCATTCCTTACAAAAACAAGGCCCGACGTAACAAGAAAATACGGTATCCTTTTCTATTTTTTCATATCTCAAGTGCCCTTTTTGCTCTCACCTCTTCTTCTACAACGACCCTCTTTCAAGTAATAAAATTTTCTTTGAAAATTGTTTGGTTATTTTCTTTGATTTCATTGGTATTCTTCCTTGATTTATGTCTTGAAAATTGTTGATATAAATTAGGGTTTCTGGTCGTCATGTATTGTAGCAATTTTGATATTAAAATTAAGGTTTTCGGTTTGTATCATAAAAAGGGATTCAACATTGGGTATGCAAATGCAATGGATTGTCTCTTTTAGTTTCATTTTTTCTTCTTCTTACTTTTGCAAAAGTAGGTATGAAATAGGGGGTTCCCCTTGTTTTTTCTTTAGATCAATTGTTGTTTTATGCAAATGAAATGTTTCTTTTTTATATCGATTAACTTTTGATTAGTTGTTCTATGTATACGACAATGGGTATTGTAAATCAAATTAGAAGTTATAATGGTCATATCGATTAACATTTGATTAGTGCGTATGACATCACTTAATCAACAAGAGAAATTCCTAGTAGTGGAACGTATACGAAGTGATGTTGGATACGTTGAAGCTTATTGGGATATGGATGACACTAATTGAGACGAATGGGTGAAGTATATTTTGCTAATAAATTAGTTAGAGTTATTATGTATTGATGGACTTAAACCATGGTGAAAATTAGTCGGAGTTATATTTTCTAATTAACTACATACTAATGTTCTGTATTTTGAAAAACCCATCATGATTTGGATGTAGAAAGTAGTTTTTTATTATAAAATGTGTTTGTAACTTTGTTTATATTTATTACACTTTTTGCACTTTCTAGTTATTTTAGTGATGTTTTTTAGTTGTTTTCTTCCTATGTTTCGAAGCTGATTTTAAGTGGTGATTTTATTGTTTTGTGTAGTTTTTTGAAGTTGTTTTTTGTGTAGTTTGTGCTTATTTTTCTGCTAATTTCTAGTGTAGCTTTGTATTGTTTTTTACTTCTAATTTGTTGTTTTCAGTGCTTATTTTGCTGTCTTTGAGTAGTTTTTGTGCTATTTTTTGATGCAGCTTTCTGTGCTGATTTTTGCTGTTGATTTCTAGTGCTATTTTATGTTGTTTTTTGTGCTGATTTTGCTATTATAGTGCAGATTTATGCTATTTTTAGGCTGTTTTTTGTGTAGTTTTGTGCTGCTTTTTGTTGTTTTTTACTTGATTATGTGTAGTTTTGTATTGTTTTTAGTGCTGATTTTGCTGTTCTTGTACAATTTCTTATGCTGTTTTAGGTTACTTTTTGTGCTGATTTTTGTTGTTTTTAGTTGGTTATGTGTAGTTTTCCAATGGGTATTTTCTTCAGTTACTATACAAAATTGTAATGCTAAAAGTGAGACATCTTTTAAATTTCGTTATGTCAACCAAACATGCAACATGATTTCGATTTCCAAATTTAATATTTTGTAGAATTTAACACTCTAGAATTTAAAATTAATAAACCAAACGCCACCTAAGTGTTCTGGTGTGTTTGTTTGTGAAGCGTTTGATAGGGCTAAACAGATAGAGGAGTTATTCCCGTTAAGTGATCACAAGTCTAAGAAGCTTGGTGTACTTTTTCTCTTCGCATGTAATGCATGAGTATTTATAAGGATGCTTCAAAGGTTGTGTGAGATCTGTTGGATGGGATCTAACGGTTTAGGGAGACCCATGTAAGAGTCATTCCATGGAAGATATAAGAATGACACGTGGCCATACGCGTTTGGGTCTTGATATGAAGGAAATCTTCGTACGAAGTATGGTTAGTGTGTCATAGCGTAATACCTGTCACATTACCTGTTAGGCTCAAAATATCGAGTCAAACAAAGAAGCATCGTTCTTTATTTAGAATACGTTGTAATAGGCTAAGTTAAGGGTGACAGGCTCAATTGTAAGCTAATTGTGCACGTGTTGTGGCTAAAGCCCAACCAAAACCCAAGCCCGGCCTGTAGAAAGCCCATAGGCATCCAAGCCTTATGGAAGAAGTATATATACCCCTTCTCCACTATGAAGAAGGATTGTTTGTTCACATTTTTTCATTTGTGCAATCCAAACATCCTCCTTTCTCTATACTTTCTCTCACTAGTTTATTTTCTCTCTACCATTTCTTCCTTTTTCTCTCTTTGATTTTATTTGTGATTTATATGGTACAACTGTGGTATCAAGTCGATCGGGATGTGGTTAGTGATTCGTGGTTTGTGTTTATAGCTTATTCGACATCTTATTACTTATATCGTAACTTATTTTTGGCTTTTTTTTTTGTTTTTCAAGCTTATTTGATAAAAAGTATTAAACTTTTCATAAGGAAACATTAAATAGCTTAATATAAGTTCTAGGTTATAGCTTATTTGGTCTAAAATATGCTTATTTTTGTAAATCTAGCTTATTTTTGGCGTGAGCTTATTCCATTTTTTAAGCTTATTTTTCAAAAACCGTTTGTACTTTCTTATTTAAAACCAATCTAGCTTCAATACTGCTTAATCTTATAGCTTATTTCAAACATAAAAATCTAAATAATATACTTTTTCGAAAAATCTGGGGTAACAGCTTTAAAGATATGCGGTTTGACTGAGGCATCTTGCGGTTTGGCATTAGCGGTTCGGCACTAGCGGTTTGGTTCAAAGGCTTTAGCGGTCTTGAGTCTATTTGATAGCGTTGATTTGAATAGTTAAGTGGCGGTTTGTTTTATGTTCTCTAGCAGTTGACATGTCTTTTCTAGTTGTTTTGGTACATCATTGTAGCGGTTTGATACTACATCGCCACAACGATTTGTTCAAGTTGAATAGCGGTTTCATAACAAGTCAATTAGCGGTTTGCTCAACAAGTTCTTAGCGGTTTGATTAGTTATTCAGTCGTGGTTTGACCAAGAGTTAATACCGGTTTGTTTCTTCGTAATAACGGTTGGATACAAAAAATCACTAGCAGTTTGACAGCAGTTTGACCTATGTAATTAGCGGTTTGTTTTAAGTGTTGGTAGCGGTTTGATTAAACGATTGAGTAGCGGTTTGATTAACCTGGAAGTAGCAGTTTGTTTGGTTCGAGTAGCGATTTGGCGGGTAACAATAATTAAAAAAGTTGTGTGCCCTAATTGAATTTTACATTATCAGTCCCTCAAACTACAACAACCTTACATCATTTGTCCTTTGTCTTGTAAAGATCAATTGTTAATCCTCCACGTTTAACAACATTACACCATTAGTCCTTAATCTTTATTTAACCACCGTTAAACATCAAACTTAAACAAAATCTCACCGTTAATCCTATAAATCAACAATCATTAACTAAGCACCAAGGAACTTCAGTTACAACAAACGATTTCATTAAACCAATTCATGACAAAATCACTTTACCTACTTAAGATTCTAAAATCATTTTCACATCACATTAATTCAAAACACATACATCATTCATCATGACTAATCCAATCACAACAACAACAAGTAACAATCAAATGCACAATGACATAATGGTAGCTAGTTCCAAAGACCGTCTACCTATATTTGCAACATGGAGATATGCTTAGTGTTAGTCACGTTTCATGAGATATGTTGATAGAAAGCCTAACTGTAAAGAACTCAAGAAATGCATCCTTCAAGGTCCATATGTAATGACTAAAGTCACCATTCCAGCTCAACCTGCAACAGAAAATGCACCAGCAGTTCCAACACACAAAGTTCCTGAAACACACAAGAATATTACTCTTGAAAATGGTGCTTACTTTGATGTGGAAGCTGAAGCAATTCATGTGATATTTATGGAAACTAGAAGGGGGGTTGAATAGTTTTTACCATTTTAAATTAAAACTTAGATTATCGACTTATGTGAACTCAAGAGATATACACAAGTGTATATGATAGCGATGCAATAAGTAAATAAGTAATCTACGAAATATGAATAATTAAAGACAAGAAAGATCAAACCGATGACACAATGATTTATAGTGGTTTGGCTACGAAGATCCTCTTCACCCTACTCCACTCCACAAGTACCCAACTTGAGAGTTATCTTCACTATGTCAACTAGCTCCCTTTAGGCGGAGAAAACCGTACACGTTGCTTACACTTTTTTTGGTACTAAACTAAATACCGAGTTCTACTTCGAGATAGAACCAATCTAACACACTATGTATTTTGAGGCCTAAATACCAACTATCATACACATATGATACATACAACACACAACACAAGATATACAAAATGAATGATTATCACAAGCGTGATGACACAACCAAAACTATTAACACTTGAAGTTTGACGTCTTATTGAGTGTTCTTCACTAAAGAGTGGAATGAGTTGATCACTTGTAATGGATTATGTAACAAGTATAATGATCAAAAAATATAAAAGATAAAAGATGTATGTGAAAAATATCTATCAAGAGTTATTTAAAATGAAGACTCAAGGTTGCTATTTATAGTCAAACCTTTGAAATTCAAATGTTGTCCCAAATAGATGGATGGTGCGACCCACGGATCCACCATCAGCTGGATCCGTGCCATGTTACGGTAGATCCGTCCGAGGAGCTGGGACAACATTTGTCATTTTATGATTAACCCCAAATCTATACAAAATATTGTTTTGTACTTATTAAAAATAGTTTAATAGATTCTTCTAGAACAAAATATTTCTTATCACCAATAAGGAAAGATTTTCTAGATTTGGAAAGATTTAGAAAGATTTGGAAAGATTGTTTCCACTTATCGTTAATCTTATTTTGTCTTACATGATTAATATAACTAGCTTATAATTAATCATGTGTTAATTTAAATCATTTGATTAGAAAGGGTTTATGCAAATGATAATATTTTTCTTTAATCATTAACTATGTTTAATAATGTCATATTCATACCTTAAGTGATTTGTCTTCTCCAAGTAAACTTTTGATTAAATAACTTGTTTACGTAAACTTTTACGTAGTATGACATTATATATGTTATTATTAATACATGAAGATCATTAAATATAAATATCGTTTTTGCGCGAATATTTGTATTAACAATCTCCCTTTTTTTAATGATGACAAAATATAAACTCATGCTTATTAAAAGTTACTAAATAAGTATTTAGTAGACGAGTTTACATATCTTCTCCCCCTTTTTGTCGAAGCAAAAAGTGTTGTAAAGGCAGTCCTTGCAAGTCTTGTTTTTGACGAATGCTAAGTGACTTGGTGACGAATGAAAAGTAAAACAAATAAAGACTAGATGCAAGTGCCCCCCCTTGGGGTATACTCCCTCATGCTTGGGGCACCAAGTAATCGAGCTATAGATGCGTTGCTACAAAAAAAGTTAGTAGACAAGCAAATATATATGACAACCACATATGTACACATATAAACATCCATCATTAACACAACAAAATGAAATAATGTTAAATCCATTATAAGGGATAAAACATAAAATTTGGCGTTAAATCCATTACACAATAATTTTAGACTAAAAAAGAAAACAATTAAAGATCTTAAATCTTGGGAAAATGTCATTTTCCCATATAATCCGAGGGGTGAGGTAAGATTGCTATGCGGCTAATGCGGAAATTAAGGTGGGTGTGATAAAGAGCCAAGGTGGTGTCGAATGTATGAGAACATGTAGTTGACACATCTATTACACAATAATTTTAGACTAAAAAAGAAAACAATTAAAGATCTTAAATCTTGGGAAAATGTCATTTTCCCATATAATCCGAGGGGTGAGGTAAGATTGTTATGCGGCTAATGCGGAAAGTAAGGTGGGTGTGATGAAGAGCTAAGGTGGTGTCGAATGTATGAGAACATATAGTTGACACAGTTCCGAAGCATTTGGATTTCATGCCTTGTGGTGCTACAACATTGACAAAACATGTTGTAGAGGTGAGGCATGTTGTTTGGATGAACAAAATCTAAGATGTTTGGAGCATTGGGAAAATCTTGATTTCTAAGATTTGGTGGTGGATGGTGAATGTTTTCAAGTGGAGGTACATTTTTATTGAGGAGAGGTGTGTTGTTGTTAATGTTAACAAACAAAGGTTGGGTTGATGGTAATGGTTCCAATTCGGGTGATGTATTTGGAAAATCGGGAGGTGGTCGAGAGACACATGGTCGTGGAGATGGATTAGAAAGGCCCAGTGGCTAATTATCCATGGTTTTAACATAGGGATCATTTGGTGACATTTAAAGTGGGGGAAGTTCTTGAGGTTCTTGTTTTATCGGAATGACAAAATAAAATTTAGGTGGAGGTGCAACGTGAGTTGGTGTCGGAGACTTACTTGGTGATGATGAAGAGGTGTAGTAAGTGCTTTTTCTAGAGATGAATTTGGTTGGAGCTTGAGGTGGTGAAATGGATTTCTTTCTAGGAGGTGGTGAAGGAGTTCTCTCATTTGGTTGTTCCTCACTTAAGGATGTAAGATTGACATAGTTTGGATACTTGGCACTCATTCTTGTGGTTTTTCTTTTGAAGTTTGGTGAATTTCTTTTGGATGAACTGGTCATGGTGATGAACTAGTAAGGTTGTTTATGAGAAATGTGGAGAGGATGTGAAGAAAATGATGTTTGAGGATGGTGATTATAAGGAGAAACTGGTGATATGATTTGTATAATGGTCCTTGGATTATATGGAGAACATGTTATATCCTAAGGTTTAAGATCCCACATAGTATCACATAGCATGGTTATAAGATAAAGTAGAAAAAGTTAAAAATGAAGAAAATTCAAATTTTGGCACCTGGACTAGTTGAGCCATAGATGCACCAAAACAACATACAAATCTACCATATGGTGGATCCGTGGGTCGCAAGTTTTAACAAAAACGACCAGAACATCATTTTTCACACAAAACTCAAAGCAAATTTTCATGCAAATATCATTATCGACTACCAATAACATTAACATGATAAAATATCCCTAAAGCATAGCATATTAAAGTGACTAATTCAGTTTCAAGCATGCAAATTTAAGTAAACAAGTCAATAGTTTGGAGATACGATAATTATACATCTAAATTGTTTCATAAATAAATCATCCTTTATTGACATCCCTTCTTTAACAACCTTGCAAAGTTGTGCAACGCTCGACCCAAGTTTTTAAACATCCCTCTTGTCTCCCTTTGCTCCTTGGACATGTTAGGATCATCCTTAAGAGCCCTACTATATGACCTAGGGGAAAGTTTGGTGCTAGGCAAATCTCCATTATCTGAGGGTGGTGACTCGGTTAAGGACGAGGTGCTCAATTGAGCCTGCTTAGATTTTCCTAAATTCCTAGTTCTTTTGGGTGGAGGCTTCTTGGGTTGTTTTGCCTTAAGTGAGGACATTTTCCTAGGGACAAGTTTGTAACGTTCATCAAATGAGCCTTGTGCCATGTTTGCTTTAAGGTTCTTAAAGAGACGAGTTAAGATCATGCCATATGGTAGAACTTTGTCTCGTCTATCCCTAAAGAAGTACATCCTCCTAATGATGAAGTAGGCAAGGTTGAAGGGTTGTCTGTTTCTAGGCAATACAACATCAATGCAATAACTGCTTGAGTGTGGTCTCCATTTCCTATGGTGGAGTAGATGTTTTCCATAATGACTAGTTCACAAGGCCTAAGGTGATCAAAAAGCTCATTTGTTTCGATTTGGTTTGGCAATTTGTGGATGGTGTTTCCCTCTTTGTCTATCTTTTCATGAACGATTCTTCTATGGATTAGGTTTCGGATATCATCAAGAGCAGGAAGACGTGAGTTGTAAGGTTCAATTTGCTCTAAGGTTTTCTTAAGTCCATCAAGACCCCATGCATCAGAGTAGATGCAAATGCCTTGATTAGGAAAATGGGTAAGCTTGGCAAATTGAGCGAGGGAGAGGTTGAAATGATGATTATTAATAATGAATTGGATTGAGAAATGGTTGTTGGAGTCTCTTTCTAGCTTAAGAGTTTTGTAAAACTCAAAGATGAACCTAGGACAAATTTTCTCATCTAGGGATAGCAAGCAATCAAAACCTATAGCGGTAAACTTAGCCACTAAGCCATCACTAAGGTCATTGTAGAAAGATGGGTCAATGGTTCTCCCTTCATGAACATATCTATTTTCTAAAGTCCTATAGATATCCCTAAGTGTATCAAACATGTTGGGATCATTGTAGATTATTAGAGCATAAGCACGGGTTTTCTTGTAGTCTTGTTGGTATTCGCTTGGCATTTTGGTACCTACATGGTTTATGGTGATTTCAATGAAAAAATATTATAAATGAGTTATAATGTTACTTCTAAGTGAGTATCTATATGAACATGATGTAGGTGTGCGAATTGCTTGACTCAAACAAAAGCAAAATAACGATAATACTAGTAATAAGCAAACCTTAATGCACAACATATGTTTGATTTTGCTCTAGATGAATAGAACGAAAAATTCTTATGAATTAAGCATCTCGTGTATATATTCATGAGACCTAATGCAATTTTTTTTGCGTTGTATTAACAATGTAGTTAAACAACACATGGTTTTGAAAACATTCCTAAACGTGATTTGATTAAAAGCATAATTTAGGGTTTTAGTCGAAAATTTAGTTTTTGGCGAGTCGCCTTGATTATGTAAATTCTAACATCTACGGGAATCATATTACTTATAAATTGTTATAATTTAATGCTAATTGCACTAAATAACAAGGAACATCAAAATCTCCAAATTATGTGATTTGATTAAAATCAAAACCCTAGATATGAAATTAAATAGAAAATAAGATGAAATCACTTACAATAGTTGTTATAGATTGATGATTTGTTAATGATCTTGTAGATTAATTGCTCTAATTGTCGATTTATGTTATGTTTGATTGAGGGTTTTAGTGTTTGAGTTCATGGGCGTGTTTATATAATAATAGTTATGGTCCCAATTTGTTCAAAATTTGTTATTTACCCACATACTGAGACTCACGGATCCACCTAAATAACGCACGGATCTCCATATGGTGGATCCGTGATCCGCAAGTGTCCAAAGAATATGGACAGAGTTGATTTTTAAGCAAATTAAGATATGGTGTTATGTTTTTGACAATTGGAGTGTGTTATACTTACTATTAGGAGTATGTGATATAATTTCCGAAGTCGACGTCCAAGTTTTGAGTGAACCGTGCAACTTGTCGTGAATTTCCCGATGGAATTTCAATGTAGTCGATCCTACTAGGAGTGTGTTATCTTTTAGCATAAGTTTGACCATTACTAATAACACAATTATTTATGAACATTTAGACTCAACAAAACATCGTCAACACAAGTGTGAGTTGCAATTCGATGATTGTTCTTTTCGCCCTTTTTCAATCGATTTTGTAATTTCATGTATTGACCATACATGTAGATTTTGAAAATATCTATGGTCGTTTAATTGATATTTTCTCTATCTAATAAGATTCTATTCTCGATTATGTTCATGATTGCAAGTTTTGTAATTGGAGGTTGTAATGAGAATTAACATCTTTTGAATAATAATTAATTACTTCATTAAAATTTCCAGTTACGATTATTTTTGGGATGATGAAGGATCACTATCCATGATAAGTTCCATAATTCCTAATTCTAATCTTAAATAATTAAATACTTCACGTTTTAATGGTTTAGTAAATATATCAGCTATATTATCCTCGGATGCAACTTTCTCGATAGAAATATTGCCCTTTTGGACGTTATTGCGTAGAAAGTGATGACGTATTTCTATATGTTTAGTTCTAGAGTGTTGTACGGGGTTTTTACTTAGATCGATAGCGCCTTTATTGTCGCACATAATCAGAACGTCATCGAGGCGTATGCCGTAGTCGATGAGAGCTTGTTTCATCCATAGTGCTTGTTGACATGCCTTCCCGGCGGAGACATTTTCGGCTTCGGTCATGGAGATAGCAAGGGCCGTTTGTTTCTTAGCGAACCAAGATGTTAAACAATATCCCATGAACGTACAAACACCACTAGTGCTTTTGCGATCAACGTAATCGCCCGCGTGGTCAGAGTTGGCATAAACTATAGTTTCTATTCCGGTACCTTTAGGATACCATAATCCTAAGTGACTAGTTCCTCTAATATACCTAAATATACGCTTAACGACTTCTAAATGGGTAGTCTTAGGATTTTCTTGGAAACGAGCACATAAGCAAACACTAAACATAATATCGGGCCCTACTTGCGGTTAAATAAAGTAAACTACCAATCATACCTCGATATTTAGAGTTATCCACGGAGTCGGCTTCATCGTCCTTGGTGAGCTTGATCTCCGTTGACATCAGCGTCTTGGTTGGTTTGGAATCTTCCAACCTAAACTTCTATAACATCTCCTTGATGTACTTGGATTGATTGAAAAATATTCTGTCTTCCATTTGTTTGATTTGAAGACCCAAGAAAAAGTTTAACTCCCCCATCATACTCATCTCAAACTCGTCATGCATGATTTTCGCAAAATCATCACACAAGTTTTGACTCGTATAACCAAATATAATGTCGTCGACATATATTTGAACAATGATAAGATGTGACTTTGATTTCTTAGTAAAAAGTGTGTTATCAACCATTCCCATTGAATACTCGTGTTTTATCAAAAATGATTTTAGTCTATCATACCAAGCTTTAGGAGCTTGCTTAAGACCATACAAAGCTTTCTTAAGTTTATAAACATAGTTTGGTTTTTGAAAATCAATGAACCCTAAAGGTTGAGCAACATAAACCTCTTCGTTTATAAAACCATTTAGAAAAGCACTTTTTACATCCATTTGATATAATTTAAAATCATTTGCACAAGCAATTGTAACAACCCGAGTTTCAGGTCAACGTCTATCCCGAGCTAAGATAATTATTTTTGCTACGTAAATAATTATAGTCGTTTATACTATATAAGGTTTGATGAGAATTTCCATTTATAGAATAAATTCATGCCGTGATTGAGTTTCTATTTGTTTTTAGCGTCTAAGAAAGTCAGAAAAATTTATATTGTTGCTTCGAGAGCGTGAATATGTTATTTTTATATTTTACGACGTTTCCCTGAGTTTTTGTAAAAACCGTGTTTAAAGGTCGTGTTTTACGAGGTTTAACGTTTTATTCAACATTTTAAAGAAAATTTAGTGGGACGGATTTAATATATTTATAAATGTGGTGTAACCCGAGTCTTTGGCCGATTTTACATAAAAGAAATAACACTTTGTATTAGTTTAAAAAGGGCTTGAGAATAGAGGGACTGGAATTGCCAATTTGATAAACTACAATTCTATAAATAGAAGCATACACCCACACTTATAATTTTTACCAAAAATTTGTCACTCTCTCCCTCTCCTTCTTCTTTTTGACCGGACACCACCACAAACACCACCATTTTTGGCTTATTTTCCGACATGCATTACAATCAAATTATATACTCTTAATCCTTGTTTCAAGAGCTACAAAACCCACTAATAAAACCTCACATGCAATAAGTTTTGAAGAAGTTGAATTTTTGGTGTGTTCTTGCTAGTTTCGTGTATAAGGGGGTGTTTAGATTAGTTAGATTGTTGTTATTTTGAAGTTGGTTGTTTGAAAAGCTTGGTTTGTTTGGGTTTGAGCTTGCGTCCGAATTCAAAAGGCAAGGGGGAAACAAAATCTATTTTTGTTATAGCATTGTGAGCACTCATTTATGTTTATGTGTTGATTCATTTAGTTATATTGCGTGTATTATGATTATTGCTAGATGATTCAAGTGCGGAAATTATTGAAAGTGTGTTTGGTTATTGACCAAAGTTTGATGGTTTTGGTATAATTATATAGACTAGTTAAGCGTATTTTGATAGTCGGATTATGTCGAAAATGTCGTTTTCATAGGTTTTGGGTTGACCAAGTTTGACCAGAAAGTTTGACTTGACCGTAGCGAGTCGAGAAATTTTTGAAAGTTATTTTTGATAATGTCAAGTGATAGTGTTCGCCTTAAGCTCCGTTTCGCTAGGTGGATCGTCACGTAACTCTTAATAACGAACGTTTTACGGCCGAGTCAAGTTTGGGTATTTTTGGGGTAAAAAGTCAACTACGAAGTTTGACTTTTGAAAGTCAAACTTGCGTAAACTTTTGAATAAAGTCTATAATGAGCAAAGGGTTTGTAATGTTAGTTAATTGGTAATGAAATATGAAGTTCAAATTATATTATCCTTACTTTCGGTAACTTTCTAAAAATAGAAACTTTATGGAAAACGTTGTAATATTGATTAGTGCGTCAAAGTGAAATATTTTGCGTCGCACTTAAAGATTGTAGTATATGATTGTATATACGTAATAGTATATATATAAATGCAAGTATGTGGTATATGATTTATTATATTCTTAGTCACGTACCGCTATATATGTATTATATAGGTCGCGGTTAGGACGTGAAGCTGTTTGCGCTTGTTGATTTGATTGATTTGGATCTTTTGCTTAAGATGAGTTCATAGACTCGAATTTAAATCTTTTAATTGTTTTTAAACCCACGAGGGGGATGCATGTTTGTTTCATAAAATCGAACACATATGATTTTATGGTATGCTGGACCCGATTACGAGATTGTTTCCGCATAAGTAGCTATTGTCGAAGTCCCTTATTTCATGAACCGTTAATTGCCTTGTAAGGTGAACGCTAATGCATTAAATAGATCTATTGGGTTTGACAACCTTGTCTGGGGTTTGAATCCTTGTGACCACCCTGTCAAACGGACATTTTGTATTTAGAAAGTAGTAGGTATATGACAATAATACCTTGTTTTGGGGCACACTAACATATGAAATGCCATATGTATTGTTAACGTTCGGTGTCATGAGCTTATTGCGTGAAAGAAAAGAAGTTGCTATACATTGCATTCGTTGCTTTGTTTTCCTGAGAACTAATTATGTGTTCAAAGATTATTGCTTATTAATTATTTTAAACTCTATGAATTTCACTCAACATTGTTATTGACGTTTTAAACATGTTTTATCCCAGGTAACCAAGGATGAAGGCAACGATGGCGTGGAAGTGTCGTGCGTGTGATGGATTTGATGAAAGACTACTTATGTGTTCCTTGTCTTTCAAAAACAATGTCTTGTGTTGTTCTAAAACAATATCTTTTGTAACACCCCCAAATTGGGTCGCAGCGGAATAAGGGTCCGGGGCGTGTTACTTCATAAATCAATAACACAAGATATATATAGAACGACCAAAAAGTCGTTTAAAACCGATACATTGGATTTAACAAAGTATTTGTTACATAAGCCCGAAGCTTCACTTGTTCACTTGTTCAAAATACAAAGATTTCTAGCCCATAACAGATAGATGAGGGTGTTACAGAGTGGTATCAAGAGCCTAAGGTTATAGAGAACTAGGTCGAGTCTTTTTTGAAATAACCTTATACTATAAACGCTTCTACAGGCACGACGAGGTCTCGTTGCATTGGTTTACTTTAAAAAAGAAAAGGTAAATTTATTAATTGTTAGGTATAGGTATATTTACATATTTGTTGTATGTATAGATGGTTAAGTATGGATATATTTATGCATGTGTTGGATGCATAAAGTGTTATGTATTGGTACATTTATGCATGTGTTGTATGCATAGAATGGTATGTGATTATATGATAACTATTACTATATATGTTTGAAATATAATTGAGGTATATGCGGAATGAGAATGTCACAAATTTTGAATTTTTATTTGTTGCGCTTTTATGTGAGCCGTTATTTTGATAATAGTGTTCCAATAATAATAAGGAGTGATACGCTATTAAGTAAGTGTTGTATGATATTTTCTAGATTATCATGGTAAACGTAATTCCTCTACCTGATATGTAGATGATTTAACCGTTGTTTGAGCCGAATCAAATGTTTGTGTTTCTGTTGTTCCGAGCCTGTCTTAGAGGATGAAGACAAGGACTCGAAAGAAGAAGAATTTGAGGAAGAAGAAACCAAGAAGAATGAAGATGATATGGAAGTTCGACAACGAGGAAGATGAAAATGATCCTGAGTTGACATATCTTATGAAGTGGTGGATCCTCTCTAACCTCCGCCTCTGTTTCTGTGTCAGTACCTAAGGATGTGATCAAAGCTTCGAGACCGATTGAACAGGAGGATGAGACTGTCCTCCTAGCCGTCTATGAGGTTAGGTGAATCATCTATTGTCCTTTCTTTGAGTGTACAATGATGGTCTATTGCCTGGTCTCATGAGGAGGGACATTAACTCTCTTTTTGGTCGGATGGCTTCTCTTTCAAGATGACTGTGTGGTCGCGAGACGGCGCATGCATTGGTCGAGAAGAAAGGAAAAGCAAAGGACGAGTATTATGGTAAGTTGATTTTGGATTTGGGTAATGAAGTGCGTTCTAGTGTGGAGCAAGGAACGGACGCAATGGAAAAGCTGGTTGAGAAGCTTGGTAATGCTGAAGATAAGGTTGAGTGTAAGAAGTTGAAGAAGGAACTAGAAGAAGAAAGGTTTAGCAATACATTCCTTCGTATGCAGAAGGAGGAGTCGAGAGAGATCTTATTGGATAGAGTTCGAGCTCATGAGTTCTATCAAGAGATGATTCGTAGAGGATTTATGTTTAAAGAAAGACCAAATGAAGCTATCGATGTTCCGATTGAAGATGAGAAAAGTCCTTCATCTGAGCCGCGAGGATCTCCTCATGATGCTTAGTAGTTTAGATTCATTAGTAGTATCTTTATTGTGTAATCACTAAATGAATCCTCAGTTAGTGGGTTTTTAGTGCTATTGATTGTGTAACAATTTGTATCTTTATGGAAATTAATGCAACTATGTATTAACTCTTTTGTGATGAAAAATGAATGACTATCTTTTGATTACTACTTGATGTTGTGTGACTGTTGTTGTGATTGATTTGTCATTGTACCATGTTATGAGTCATGTTATGAATGCTTATCAGATTGTTTTCTGTGTGACGTGACAGAATCATGCCTCTAAAGTCTGCACCTTTGACTCAAGCTGTTATTCGTCGAATGATCAAGGAAAGTATCGATGCTGTTATCGCTGCTGAGCGAGCTAGACATGCAAATGCTGGAAAGGATGCTAGAGGATCTGGACCAGTTAGGGGTCAGGATGTCGCACCTGTTGTTCGTGAGTGCACTTTTATTGGGTTTATGAAGTGTAATCCTACTACTTTTCACGGCATTGAAGGAGCTGTTGCATTACAAAGATAGTTCGAGAAAACTGAGAGTGTTTTTGGAATCAGTGAATGTGCAGAGGGCAAGAAGGTTAAGTTTGCTGCTGCAACATTGCAAGGACCTGCTTTGACTTGGTGGAATACTAAGGTTGCAACCATGGGTTTGGAGACGGTGAATGATATGTAAGAAATCACATATCCATTTTATATCAAAAAATGACCCTAAAAAGATGAAATAATGCAAATTATGCTTGTATTTTGTCTTTTGTGATGTGTAGGTACGGATATTTCAAATATCACATGAAGAAGGCCAAAATGGGACAAAAACGAACACGAGACGGAAAGAGTACACACAAGCTGAGTGTTTATCAAGCCTGAGTCAACTAAAGTCAACCATGGTCAACATTGGTAAACTCATATGAAGACAAACCCTTGTAATTACCAAAAGGACCTTTAATACTAAATCATTTCACCAATAATCCCTAAACCAATTACACCGTTAGTCCTTTATTATTAATGGACTAACGGTCGTTAAGTTAAAAATTAAGCCCAATCCATCAAATTATCCAAACCGAGCCCAATAACCCTTTCATATAAAAAACAAGCCCAAGTCAATTTCCCCCTTTTACCTGGTCAAACTAATAAGAAATAAAGAAAAGAAAAGGGCGGGAGATTTAGTTTTCACTGTTCACCTTCGTCCCCAATTTTACCATGCACCCAATTAACTTCGTTTAAGTAAAATTAACCTTTCTAGAAGCCTCACAAATGACGCACGCAATGATGTCAAAGGAATGACAGCTTGGCAATTCGTGCCAATCATTGGGGAATGGTGACATGGTAAGAAATCAAGGGCTGAGATCAATCTAAAGAAGCACAAGGGAAAATGAAAGGCTAGGATTATGGCTAATGAACTTTCTCACGCAACAAACACACCAAGGACCTAGATCCTTCCTTCGAAGGCTATTAAAGAAGGCCTCCTCTCACTCACACGGGGACATCTAGAGTAGTATATTTAGTTTTAGCTTATTTTAGATTTAAGAAGCTTATTTTAATAATTAGCTTATTGTAATTTCAATTTTTTCTTTAAACATTGTAACCTCATTTTCAATATTAATAAAATTTCATAGTTTACTTAACAATCATTGCCTTATTGTCTTACAAGCTTAAATATGATAGATCTTACTTAAATGAGCTTTTAATAAGCTGTTGTCACTAGATAATCTAAGCTTATTTAATAGGTTTAAAATTGCCTCAAGCACTCAAATTCACCTCAAATTTACCACAGCTTATTTTTTGAAGGGAAGCTAGATTTGGATGGGCTTCCAGGACCTTACCAGCTTATCATAGATAAGCTGGAGCTTGTTGAGTAGCTCCTTGAGCATTTAATTAAGCCTTGTTTGTGCAGAGGCTATTGTAAGTTCTTAAATCTCATTTTATAGCTTTATCTTGCACTTTAGCTTAATACTACTTCTAGTCTACTAATTGTTGT
>BQNB010059084.1:10445-32451 GCA_026074375.1 Tanacetum coccineum | reverse complement strand
TAAGCCCATGAGCTTTTTGTAACAAACCATTTATGAAATCCAATGTATCAGATTTTAAACAACCCTTATAATGGTCGTTCTCATTCCTTGTGCTATTGATCTATGAAGTAATGCCCTCGAAACATCATATTCCGCTGCGACCCATTTTGGGGGTGTTACAGATTGGTATCTAGAGCTAAGGTTATAGAGAACTAGGTCAAAAAAAATTGCTTGGTCTATAACCGTTTTCAAACATTGTGTCATTCAAAAGTTTTCAAAGGGGACATACATACAAACAAGTAGTGTTGCATCTAGTTTGAATCTAGTATACATACTTACATGTCATGCATCATTTTAGCATTAGTTGATTATACTAAGTGCTTACATAGGTTATATACGTGTTAATATTTCATTACGTATATTAATGATGGTCTTATATAATATACTTATACAAGTTTATATTATGGTTACAGATTTTCCATGTCATCAGACAACGCATCGTCCGCTGTTACCTATACATCTGTATCTTATGATTCAAACGGACCATCATCATGGGGTATTCCACTCGTGAATGCCGGCGAGCTTCCGGAGATGGACCCGTATGAGGAGGTTGCCCAACAAGGACAGGCACACCCACTGTCACCTGCCTATGTACCTGATCCCATAGAGTTGGAGGAGCATGTACTAGTATATGTTCCAGAGCCAGAGCACCCGGAGTACCATGCACCATCAGATGATGACATTCAGGTTGAGGATCAGCCTTATGCTGATGATGCTTCATCGACTGCTGAGTCACCTGGATACATTGCTGACTCGGATTCGATGGAGGAGGATGATGACGAGGGTCCCGAAGAGGATCCCAGCGAGAAGCATGAGCCCGAGGATGACGACGATGATGATGATACAGATGATGAGGATGAGGAGCCCACTGAGGAGGAGGAGGATGAGCACCTAGCTCTGGCTGATTCTTCTTTGGTACCTGTTGTTAACCCTGTTCCCTCAGCTGGGGATACAGTGGTATTTGAGACTGATGAGTCTGCACCTACACCTAGATCACCTCAGACTAGGGTCTCTTTTTCTCAGACACGTCTCTGTAGGGCACGAAAGACTGTTCGACTTGAGCCACCTATGTTTGTATCCATAGAGGCACGCATTGCTAAGTATGTTGCCGCACCTATACCACCTACCAGCCCTACCTATGACCAGGCACCACTAGGTCATAGGGCAGCCATGATCCGTATGAGAGAGGACATCCCCGAGGAGGACCAGCCACCTCGGAGGAGATTTTTACTTACTGCTCCCCCACCTGGGTGTGATGTTGCAGAGAGTTTAGCTGCTGCTGCTGCTGGAGCGCCTAGAGGTCAGTATGATTTTGTTGATGTTATTGTTGTTGTTGAGGGTTTGATTCGTAGCCCTGGTCATGATGTCCGAACTATTGATAGAGTTGCTGACAGAGCTGAGGATGTTGGTTATGTTAGAGCCTTACAGGATTTTGAGCGTAGGATGATGACTTCCATGGAGGAAGTCAATTTGAGGGTGAGCTACCAAACACAGGTTCGCAGGCAAAAGAGTGAGATTTTCTATACACAGCTTCATGATGCTTGAACTGACCGCAGAGACATTAGGCTCGAGATTGATGTAGTGAGAGGTCAGAGGACTTCTTACGAGACAGAGTAGCATGAGGTACGCCAAGCTTACCTTAGGTCCGAGGCTCAGAACAGGGCATTGTTGGCGCGACTTGAGACACTAGAGACTCACATGACTCGTATGGAGTAGCAGCGCCAAAGAGCTGAGGATGATGCAGTCAGACATATCATGTGTACCCATGTGCTAGAGGCTAGAGCTTGGATTGATACGGTGGAGGACACCGGTAGTAGCTGTTAGTTGTACTTTTCATTTCTAGCTATCTTGTATAGTCTATTAAGCGTTATGGGTAAATCCCAGCTAATAGGCTCTAGGAAGTATTTTCATTTTCTGTACTAAGATCATTGTGGTCATTTTGTATCCAAACAAATCATGTATGATTCAACATTATATTATAAAACATTGATGTATGATGTTATGGTTGATCTCATGTTATTCATTTTCTATGATGTTGTGGTGTAATTATTATTATCATATCCATTTGTATCGACATTGTGATTATATCTCACGTACATTGTATTCTTGTGTTAGAATCATGCATGTAACAAGACAAGGAACAAACGACGCCATGACTCCAGAATCCATTCAAGCTATGATCGATCGGGCAATTCAAAGAAACTCAACTCAGGATGACGATAGCCAAAATTCAGGAGGAGGAATCAGAAGGCCTGTGCAACCTGCACGTGTCTGTACCTATCCTGATTTCATGAAATGCCAACCCTTGAATTTCAAAGGAACTGAAGGCATTGTGGGCTTGTCTCAATGGATCGAAAAGATGGAATCAGTATTCCACATTAGCGGTTGTGCCGTTGAAAATCAAGTGAAGTTTGCTACCTGTACTCTGCTAGGTGCTGCACTAACCTGGTGGAATGGTCATGTGAGAACCTTAGGTCATGATGCTGCCTATGCTATGACTTGGGGGACTTTCAAGAAGAAATTGTCGGACAAATATTGTCCAAATGGTGAGATCAAGAAACTCGAAATTGAACTGTGGAACCTTAAGGTCAAGGGAAATGATGTTGCAGCTTACACTCAGCGTTTCCAAGAATTAGCCTTGATGTGCACCAAATTTCTTGCTGATGAAACTGCAAAGATTGACAAGTATATCGGTGGACTTCCCGATAACATTCATGGAAATGTCATGTCTGCAAGGCCCAAGACTCTTGACTTTGCTATCGAGTTGGCCAACGATTTGATGGATCAGAAACTCCGCACTTATGCGGAAAGGCAGAATGAAAACAAGAGGAAGGCTGATGATTCGTCAAGAAACAATCACCAACAACAATCCCACAAGAGACAAAATGTAGCTAGGGCGTACACTGCTGGCCCTGGTGAAAAGAGGGTCTATACTAGGGACCTACCTTTGTGCACCAAGTGCAATTACCACCATACTGGGCAATGTGCACCCAAGTGTGGAAAATGCAAGAGGTATCGACATGCTACCACTGATTGTCGGGTCAATACCAATAACAACAATAGCAACAACAACAACAGGAATCAAAAGGCTGGAGCATGCTATGAATGTGGTAACACCGGCCACATCAAGAAAAATTGCCCAAAACTGAAGAACCATGGAAACAACAACGGGAATGGCCCAGCTCAAGGAAGAGCTTATGCTTTGGGAGGAAGAGATGCTAGTCCGGATTCTAACGTCGTCACGGGTACGTTTCCTCTCAACAACCGATATGCTACAATTTTGTTTGATACTGGTGCGCATAGGAGTTTTGTATCTAATACCTTTAGTACCATGATTGACATTACCCCCATTACATTAGAAAATCATTATGACGTAGAATTAGCCGATGCGAAAATCATAAGAGTTAACACCATAATTCGAGGTTGCACTCTAAATTTCATGAACCACCCTTTCAACATTGACTTGATGCCGGTTCCGCTCGGTAGTTTTGACGCCATTATTGGAATGGATTGGTTAACAAAGCATCATGGAGTGATCATCTGTGACGAGAAGATTGTGCGAGTTCCTTTCGGAAAAGAAATGTTAACCTTTCAAGGAAACGGAAACAACCAAAAGAAAGAATCTCGACTGAATATCATTTCGTGCACTAAAGCACAAGAGTATCTGTCAAAGGGGTGTGACGTCTTTCTGGCACACATCACTACAAAGGAAGCCGAAGTCACGTCAAAAGATAAGCGACTTGAAGACGTGCCAATTGTCAGAGACTTCCCTGAAGTTTTTCCTCAAGACTTGCCGGGTATTCCACCAACTCGACAAGTGGAGTTCCAAATTAGTTTGGTACCAGGTGTTGCACCTGTAGCACGGGCGCCTTATCAATTGGCACCATCAAAAATGAAAGAACTGGCAGAACAACTCCAAGAACTATCCGACAAGGGATTTATAAGACCCAGCTCTTCACCTTGGGGAGCCCCGGTCTTGTTTGTCAAGAAGAAAGACGGATCGTTCCGTATGTGCATCGATTATCATGAGCTGAACAAGCTAACGGTAAAGAACCGTTTCCATTACCCGAGAATTGATGACCTGCTACTTCAACTTCAAGGATCGAGTGTCTACTCGAAAATCGACTTACGATCAGGGTATCATCAGTTGAGAGTTCGCGAAGAAGACATTCCTAAGACCGCGTTCAGGACGCGTTATGGCCATTATGAATTTCAAGTAATGCCTTTTGGGTTGACGAACGCACCCGCTGTATTCATGGACCTCATGAACCGAGTGTGCAAACCGTACTTGGATAAGTTTGTTATTGTCTTTATCGACGATATACTAATTTATTCGAAGAACAAGGGAGAGCATGAAGAACATCTCAAGCTAATCTTGGAACTACTTAGGAAGGAAGAGTTGTACGCAAAATTCTCCAAGTGTGAATTTTGGATTCCAAAAGTACAATTTCTCGGGCATGTGATTGATAGCAAAGGCATCCATGTAGATCCTGCAAAGATCGAGTCAATTAAGGATTGGGCACCTCCTAAGAGTGCAACAGAGATTCCGGACAAAATTTTTATGTGCTCGCCGGTTTATTACAAGAAGGTTCATTGAAGGCTTTTCCAAGATAGCAAAGCCAATGACTAAGCTGACTCAGAAAAATGTGAAGTTTGACTGGGGAGAGAAGGAGGAAGCCGCATTTCAATTGATTAAACAAAAGCTGTGTAGCGCACCCATTCTGGCCTTGCCTAAAGGATCAGAAAACTTCATTGTTTATTGCGATGCTTCGCATAAAGGTTTGGGTGCCGTGCTTATGCAAAACGAGAAGGTTATAGCCTATGCTTCTCGACAATTGAAGATCCACGAGAAAAACTACACAACTCATGATCTGGAACTTGGAGCGGTGGTGTTCGCTCTTAAGATGTGGAGACACTACTTATACGGAACAAGGTGCACCGTATTTACCGACCACAAGAGTTTGCAACATATTCTAGATCAAAAAGAGTTGAACATGAGACAACGGCGTTGGTTGGAATTACTTAGTGATTACGATTGTGACATTCGTTATCACCCGGGAAAGGCAAACGTTGTTGCTGATGCCTTGAGCAGGAAAGAACGGTCTAAACCTTTGAGAGTTCGAGCCTTAGTCATGACTATTGGCTTGAATCTTCCTAAACAAATCCTAGGAGCTCAAACTGAAGCGCTAAAACCTGAAAACCTCACTGCCGAAGATGTTGGGGGTATGCTCCGACAAGATCTTACAAAGGAAAGACTGAAACCCCGCGCGGACGGAACCTTATGTTTAAACAACAGGAGTTGGTTACCGTGTTATGGCGACTTAAGGACTCTAGTCATGCACGAGTCTCATAAGTCAAAATATTCTATTCATCCGGGTTTCAAGACAGAGGTACCAAGATTTAAAGCAGTTGTATTGGTGGCCTAACATGAAGGCGAACATTGCCACTTATGTTAGCAAGTGTCTTACTTGTGCCAAAGTCAAGGCAGAGCATCAAAAACCTTCTGGCTTACTGGTCCAACCGGAGATTCCAGAATGGAAGTGGGAGAAAATCACCATGGATTTTGTCACTAAGCTCCCTAAGACGGCAAACGGTTATGACACCATTTGGGTAATCGTCGATCGTCTTACAAAATCTGCTCACTTCCTACCAATGAGGGAAAATGACCCTATGGAGAAGTTAATGAAGCTGTACATGAAGGAAGTAGTCACCCGACATGGTGTACCTGTATCTATTATCTCCGATCGTGATGGTAGATTTACTTCGCTATTCTGGCAAGCACTTCATAAGGCATTGGGAACTCGATTGGACATGAGTACGGCCTATCATCCTGAAACTGACAGTCAAAGTGAAAGGACTATCCAAACCTTGGAAGATATGTTACGCGCTTGCGTGTTAGACTTTGGAAAGAATTGGGATAGGCATTTACCATTAGTGGAATTCTCTTACAACAACAGTTACCATACCAGCATAAAAAGCTTCAGGGCCTATGAGGCACTGTAAGGAAGGAAAAAAAAAAAATGAGTCGATAACCTGTAGTTGGCAGAAGTCGGAGATGCTCAACTTACTGGTCCTGCAATAATTCATGAAACCACCGAGAAGATTATCCAAATCAAAAGCAGAATCCAAGCCGCTCGTGACCGACAGAAGAGCTATGCAAACATTAGACGTAAACCAATGGTATTTCAAGTTGGTGACAAGGTCATGTTAAAAGTTTTGCCTTGGAAAGGAGTTGTGCGTTTTGGCAAACGAGGGAAGTTAAACCCTAGGTACGTCGGCCTTTTCAAGGTAATCAAGAGAGTCGGAACGGTTGCCTATAAACTGGAGCTACCACAACAATTAAGCCGAGTTCATAACACATTTCACGTGTCGAATCTGAAGAAGTGTTTGTCCGATGAATCACTTGTGATCCCGTTGGAAGAGCTACGAGTTGATGACAAGCTCCACTTTGTGGAAGAGCCAGTGGAAGTCATGGATCGTGAAATCAAACAATTGAAGAGGAGTCGCATTCCCATCATAAAGGTTAGATGGAACTCTAAACGAGGTCCCGAGTTTACCTGGGAACGTGAGGATCAATTCAAGCAGAAGTATCCACACCTCTTCACCAAGACCGCACCGTCGTCAAGTGCCGCGTCTTAAGCCTTGAGGACAAGGCTCATCTAACCGGGGGAGACTATAACACCCCGCATTTTCAGGTTACATTCCGATTTCGATAATCTCATAATATAATTTTCCTATCAAGTTATTGGGCATGTTGCGCATGTATATCTCAATGCCTATGCAAATCCCTACGTTTCATGAATTTAACCAAGTCATGCATAGACGAAATTAGTATTACGTCAAATTGTAGAACCTTTTATATTTTCTCTACACTCGTTAAGACCTTACATGAACTCTTCATATCCGTTATTTAAATTGTTTACGCAACAAGAAAAGTATACACTCACGCTCATTTAATCCAAGTGAAACTATTAAAAATCAAACTCCACCAATATGTAACTTCTATAAAATAAAAGGAGATAAGTCATAGAAATAACAACTGATGCACACTACTCCTACATTGTAGCCTATGCCGCCTGATTTTAGTTATTAGATATTCACAAAGTACCTTGACTCCTTTTATCCTACGAGTAAAAGCCCACAACCATTTCCCCAAATCCCACACTCACTCGTGACTTTGTAGCTGCTACCCCCTTTGAATTTGCCTCCAAGAAATCCACAGTAACACACTTTATATTCCTGTACAAATATGCTTACCCAATATGTAGTTACATACTCATGTGAGCATTCAATTGACTAGTCTTCATACCCTCTTATTTGATTATAAGAATGCATGAGCTGAGTACCATACTTTCACAACAACTCAAGGATTTCAATTTTCACATATACTTCCCCCTGCTCATTAAATTCGACACACACACACTCAAACTTTCATCTCTTCATTATCCCCATCCAACCCTAAGCCTAGTCGACATTACTAGGGTTTTTCTTGTTGGTCCGTAGAAGAGAAAGCAAGGGTCAAGGGACTGTTGGTTTCGAGTCACTCAAGGATTTCGCTCAATTAGGGTTTCTTGATATTGGAGCTAGGGTTTCCGTAGTTAAGTTTGAGGCACTCTCCCCTGCTTTTTGGGAGTAATCGCCTCTTAATAGTCATCATTTAATTATAATTCTTGTGCCATAGTTGTATGCTTAAACTTGTAAAAAAAACATATTTTTGCCACTTACTGATGTAGTTCGAATAACCTAGCCAAACCACATAAAAACATGTTAGTAAATAATGAAACATAGACTATGGTCATACAAGGGTGATGGGTTAGAAGGCTAGCCATTTTGTAACTTGGACATGCTTGGATAAAAAGAAAGAGTGCCTGCTGAAGCAATTATAAAGCACGGCCCACACTAACAACTTTGAGTGAACCATTTGACCTCTAGACATAAATATAGGATCTGACCTTGTGTGTCACGTAAGAAGGATCTAGGATACTTCGTTTTGCCCCTGGAGTCAACAAGTTTCATCAAGAAAATAAAAAGATACGAGGAGCCAAAGTTAGTATTGTTGTCACGCAGTTAATACTGCTGACAGACAGTTCGACACCACTTACTTTAAACCTTGTTTTAACCCACTTAGGCTAGGGCATAGGGCAAACTATTGGGGGCATTTTATAGAAGACATGGTGAGCTTCATATAGGAATTTGACTCGTCAAAAATGGTTAAGAAACGAACTCACAACGAAGGTCCAAAGTTAGTACTGCTGCCAAACAGTTAATACTGTTGGCACGCAGTTAATACTGCCGACCGCGAGTTCGACACCCCTTACTTCATACTCATTTTTGACCCACATAACGACCCCGACTGTCCAAACTTATATAGGAGAAATTTACGAAGGCATGACCTAGTTTTCAAAGGTATGCTTGGTTTGTCATAATATGGAGTAACGAAATAGGAAATCTAACATGAAGTTAGTACTGCTGACCGCGTGTCAACAGTCTTAATGGTTAAGACTGTTGGCAGTCGCAATGCCTCCCCTTTGGCCACGTTTTTGATCCCTTAAACGACATTTTTTGACAAAACCTAAATAACAAAAGTTATTGACGACATGGCCTAGTTTGTAAAACACCTTTTTGCTTGTAATATAATAAAGTAACAAGTCCAGAATTTAATTGTAAAACTCTAACGACACCTCATGATAACACTTACAAATTTATAAGTTTAATTTAAAAGGAAAACGTAAATGTTTCATCTAATTATTTAACGCATTTAGAGACCAAACCAAGGACTGACCCAAACTAATAATTCAAAGTATGTAAAGCCTAGTTTCTTAAATATCTGAAGTCATAAATTATATACTTGCGGTTTGACCTCGTTGACCCAATAAAGTTGACCATTTTAAAATAAGGAATTATTTTCAAATGCCATTTAATTCAATTAAAAATCAAGCACACACTAGGGGCGAGATTGCAAGTGTTTATATTATTATATTTCCGTTTAGTGAATATGTATTATTTATTCATAGGTTGCGAATAAAGTCTTTTGCATCGTTTTCCATGCCACTACCTTGTCACTCCATTATCATTACTTACTATGAGTTTATAGTCCCCACTTTTATACTTTTCAATCATTTATCAAATCTCGGGGATGAGATCATGTTTGTTTTCAACATGGATGCAAGTACATTTTAAATTCAAATATTACGAGTTTGCCTAAGTAGCTATAACCCACTATGCCCATTATCATGAACTGTTAATTGCATAGATGTAATTGTAAATTGCATTATGCGAGCGTGAATGTTATGAATATATCTATTTGGGATTAACATCCCCGTTCGGGCAAGTAGCGCTTGCTAGTTTACCGGTTGGCCGGAAACGACGAACGTATACCATTTGGATTCATGGATGTTACGGGTTGAACATCTACATTGGGCAAAGTCATTTATGTGTATTTTAAATACATACATTGTTTAGCTTCGGTGTCATGAGCTTAGTGCATTTCGTAATACATTTTTGTGATATTGTATTTGTTACTCTATTACAGGAAAATCTTGCTATCCGCTTCATTTAATTCATAAACCTATAAATTCACCAACATTATTGTTGACAGTTTAAACATGTTTTCTCAGGTCAATAAGGTACAAGTCCTGGATACATTGGCTGGTCGTCATTTGAAGTCACATTATCATAAAGATTTGCATGCATTACATTTTGGAACATTGTTATGTTGTGAAATCTTTACTTTTCCAAGATAAACAAGTTAAGCCCATGAGCTTTTTGTAACGAACCATTTATGAAATCCAATGTATCAGTTTTAAACGATCTTTAAAATGGTCGTTCTCATATCTTGTGCTATTGATCTATGAAGTAATACCCCTGGAATATCATATTTTACTGCGACCCATTTTGGAGGTGTTACAGATTGGTATCAGAGCCAAGGTTATAGAGAACCAAGTCAAACGTTTTTACTTGGACTATAACCGTTTTCAACATTGTGTCATTCAAAAGTTTTTCAAAGGGACATACATTACCTAGTTGCATTTAGCATACATGCTTACATGCCATTCATCATTTTAGCATTAGTTGATTTTGCTAAGTGCTTACATGAGTTATATACGTGTTTATAATGCATTACGTATATTACCAAGGGTATTATATAATATACTTATACAGGTTGATATTATGATTACAGATTTGCCATGTCTTCCGACGATGCCTCATCCACCGTTACCTATACATCCGTATCTTCTGGTTCAAGCGAGCCATCATCATAGGGTATTCTACTCGTAAATGCTGGCGAGATCCCTAATATGGACCCACACGAGGAGGCCGCTCAACACGGGCAAGCATACCCACTGTCACCTGCTTATGCAACAGATCCTATGGAGTTGGACGAGCATGTACCACTGTATGTTCCGGAGCACCCAGAGCACCATGACTCATCAGAGGAGAACATACCGGTCGAGGATCAGCCTGATGCTGAGGACGCTGATTCACATGGATTCCTGGCTGACTCGGATTCGATGGAGGATGACACTGATGCAGGCTCTATTGATTATCCAGATGAGGATAATGTCGAGGATCCCGAGGAGGATCCTAGTGAGGAGCATGAGTCTGAGGATGGGCCCTTTGAGGATTCTGATGAGACTGAACCATTTGAGGAGGATGAGACTGATGCTATACCACCGTCACCTAGACGCCGTGGAGCAAGGATAACTGTTGGACCTCAGCCACCCATGGCCTCTTCTACCCAGGCACTTATTGATGCTTTTGCCACTGGATCACCTTTATCACCACCTCCCATCAACCCTACCTATGATCAGGCACCATTGGGTCATAGGGCAGCCATGATTCGTATGAAAGATGACATCCCCGAGGAGGATATGCCACCTCGAGAGAGATTTGTACTTACTGCTCCCTCATCTAGTTGCTATATAGCAGAGAGTTCTGCTGCTGCTGCTGCTAGAGCATCTAGAGGTTAGTATGATTTTGTTGATGTTGTTGGGACATGACAGGGTTTGGTTAGAAGTCCTGGTTATAAGGCCCGGACTATTGCTAGAGCTGCAGACAGAGCAGAGGATGTTGGTTATGCTAGAGATTTACAAGCCTCTGAGCATAGGATGATGACTTTCATTTAGGAAGTTAACTTGAGGGTCAGCTACCAGGTATAGGCTCGTAAGCGAGAGAGTGAAGACTTCTATACACAGCTTCTTGATGCACAGACTGACCGCGGAGACATTAGACTTGAGATTGATGTAGTGAGAGGTCAGAGGACTGCTTATGAGACAAATTTACAAGAGGTATGCTAGGCTTACCTTAGGTCCGAGGCGCAGAATAGGGCATTGTTGGCGCGACTTGAGACACTGGAGACTCACATGACTCGTATGGAATGGCAGCGCTAGAGAGCCAAGGATGATGCAGTCAGACAGATTATGCGTACCCATGTGCTAGAGGCTAGAGCTCGAATTAATACGGTGGAGGATACCGGTAGTAGCTGTTAGTTGTACTTTCCATTTCTAGTTATCATGTATAGTCTATTAAGTTTATGGGTAACTCCCAGCTAATAGACTTTAGGACGTATTTTCATCTTTCGTACTAAGACCTATTGTGGCCATTTTGTATCCAAACAAATCATGTACGACTCGACATTATATCATGAAATATTAACGTATAATGTTATGGTTGATTTCATGTTATTTATTTTCCATTGTGTTGTGGTGTAGTTATTATATCCATTTGTATCGACATTGTGATTATATCTCACGTACATTGTGTTCTTGTGATTATTATAATCATGCCTATAACAAGACAAGGAACAAACGACGCCATGACTCCATAATCCATTCAAGCTATGATCGGTAGGGCAATTCAAAGAAACTCAACTCAGGATGATGATAGCCAAAATTCAGGAGGAGGAATCAAAAGGCATGTGCAACCTGCACGTGTCTGTACCTATCCTGACTTTATGAAATGCCAACCTTTGAACTTCAAGGGAACTGAAGGCGTTGTTGGTTTAAATCAATGGCTCAAAAAGATGGAATCGGTATTCCACATTAGCGGTTGTGCCGTCGAGAATCAAGTGAAGTTTGCTACCTGTACTCTGGTAGGTGTTGCACTAACCTGGTGGAATGGTCATGTGAGAACCTTAGGTTATGATGCTTCCTATGCTATGACTTGGGGGACTTTCAAGAAGAAATTGTCAGACAAATATTGTCCAAATTGTGAGATCAAGAAACTTAAAATTGAACTGTGGAACCTTAAGGTCAAGGGAAACGATGTTGCAGCTTACACTCAGTGTTTCCAAGAACTAGCCTTGATGTGCACCAAATTTCTTGCTGATGAAACCGCAAAGATTGATAAGTATATCGGTGGACTTCTCGATAACATTCATGGAAATGTCATGTCTACAAGGCCCAAGACACTTGACTTTGCTATCGAGTTGGCCAACGACTTGATGGATCAGAAACTCCGCACTTATGCGAAAAGACAGAATGAAAACAAGAGGAAGACTGATGATTCGTCAAGAAACAACCACCAACAACAATCCCACAAGAGACAAAATGTAGCTAGGGCGTACACTGTTGGCCCTGGTGAAAAGAAGGTCTATAATGGGGACCTACCTTTGTGCACCAAGTGCAATTACCACCATACTGGGCAATGTACACCCAAGTGTGGAAAATGCAAGAGGTATGGCCATACGACCACTGATTGTCGAGTCAATACCAATAACAACAATAGCAACAACAACAACAGGAATCAAAAGGCTGGAGCATGCTATGAATGTGGTAACACCGGCCATATCAAGAAAAATTGCCCAAAACTGAAGAACCATGGAATGGGAGGAAGAGATGCTAGCTCGGATTCTAACATCATCACAGGTACGTTTCTTCTCAACAACCGTTATGCTACAGTTGATACTGGTGCGGATAGGAACTTTATATCTAATACCTTTAGTACCATGATTGACATTACCCCCACTACATTAGAAAATCATTACGACGTAGAATTAGCCGATGGGAAAATCATAGGAGTTAACACCATAATTCGAGGTTGCACTCTAAACTTCATGAACCACCCTTTCAACATCGACTTGATGCCGGTCCCACTCGGTAGTTTTGACGTTATTATTGGGATGGATTGGTTAACAAAGCATCATGGAGTGATCATCTGTGACGAGAAGATTGTGCGAGTTCCTTTCGGAAGAGAAACGTTAACTTTTCAAGGAAACGGAAACAACCAAAAGAAAGAATCTCGACTGAATATCATTTCGTGCACTAAAGCACAAGAGTATCTGTCAAAGGGGTGTGACGCCTTTTTGGCACACATCACTACAAAGGAAGCCGAGGACAAGTCAGGGGAGAAGCGACTTGAAGACGTGCCAATTGTCAGAGACTTCCCTGAAGTTTTTCCTGAAGACTTGCCGGGTATTCCACCAACTCGACAAGTAGAATTCCAAATTGATTTGGTACCAGGTGCTGCACCTGTAGCACGGGCGCCTTATCGATTGGCACCATCAGAAATGAAAGAACTGGCAGAACAACTTCAAGAACTATCCGACAAAGGATTTATAAGACCCAGCTCTTCACCTTGGGGAGCCCCGGTCTTGTTTGTCAAGAAGAAAGACGGATCGTTCCGTATGTGCATCGATTATCGTGAGCTGAACAAGCTAACGGTAAAGAACCGTTATCCATTACCCAGAATTGATGACTTGTTCGATCAACTTCAAGGATCGAGTGTCTACTCGAAAATTGACTTACGATCAGGGTACCATCAGTTGAGAGTTCGCGAAGAAGACATTCCTAAGACCGCGTTCAGGACGCGTTATGGCCATTATGAATTTCAAGTAATGCCTTTTGGGTTGACGAACGCACCCGCTGTATTCATGGACCTCATGAACAGAGTGTGCAAGCCGTACTTGGATAAGTTTGTTATTGTCTTTATCGACGATATACTAATTTATTCAAGGAACAAGGGAGAGCATGAAGAACATCTCAAGCTAATCTTGGAACTACTTAAGAAGGAAGAGTTGTACGCAAAATTCTCCAAGTGTGAATTTTGGATTCCAAAAGTACAATTTCTCGGGCATGTGATTGATAGCAAAGGCATCCATGTAGATCCTGCAAAGATCGAGTCAATTAAAGATTGGGCATCTCCTAAGAGTGCAACAGAGATCCGCTAATTTTTAGGACTCGCTGGTTATTACAGAAGGTTCATTGAAGGCTTTTCCAAGATAGCAAAGCCAATGACTAAGCTGACTCAGAAAAATGTGAAGTTTGACTAGGGAGAGAAGGAGGAAGCCGCATTTTAATTGATTAAACAAAAGCTGTGTAGCGTACCCATTCTGGCCTTGCCTAAAGGATCAGAAAACTTCATTGTTTATTGCGATGCTTCGTATAAAGGTTTGGGTGTCGTGCTTATGCAAAACGAGAAAGTTATAGCCTATGCTTCTCGATAATTGAAGATCCACAAGAAAAACTACACAACTCATGATCTGGAACTTGGAGCAGTGGTGTTCGCTCTTAAGATATGGAGACATTACTTATACGGAACACGATGCACCGTATTTACCGACCACAAAAGTTTACAACATATCTTGGATCAAAAAGAGTTGAACATGAGACAACGGCGTTGGTTGGAATTACTTAGTGATTACGATTGTGACATCCGTTATCACCCGGGAAAGGCAAACGTTGTTGCTGATGCCTTGAGCAGGAAAGAACGGTCTAAACCTTTAAGGGTTCGAGCCTTAGTCATGACTATTGGCTTGAATCTTCCTAAACAAATCCTAGAAGCTCAAACTGAAGCGCTAAAACTTGAAAACCTCACTGCCGAAGATGTTAGAGGTATGCTCCGACAAGATCTTACAAAGGAAAGATTGAAACCTCGTGCGGACAGAACCTTATGTTTAAACAACAGGAGTTGGTTACCGTGTTATGGCGACTTAAGGACTCTAGTCATGTACGAGTCTCATAAGTCAAAATATTCTATTCATCCTGGTTCAGACAAGATGTACCAAGATTTAAAGCAGTTGTATTGGTGGCCTAACATGAAGGCGAACATTGCCACTTATGTTAGCAAATGTCTTACTTGTGCCAAAGTCAAGGCAGAGCATCAAAAACCTTCTGGCTTACTAGTTCAACCGGAGATTCCAGAATGGAAGTGGGAGAAAATCACCATGGATTTCGTCACTAAACTCCCTAAGACGGCAAACGGTTATGACACCATTTGGGTGATCGTTGATCGTCTTACGAAATCTGCTCACTTCCTACCAATGAGGGAAAATGATCCCATGGAGAAGTTAATGAAGCTTTACATGAAGGAAGTAGTCACCCGACATGGTGTACCTGTATCTATTATCTCCGATCGTGATGGTAGATTTACTTCACTATTCTGGCAAGCACTTCATAAGGCATTGGGAACTCGATTGGACATGAGTACGGCCTATCATCCCGAAACTGACGGTCAAAGTGAAAGGACTATCCAAACGTTGGAAGACATGTTACGCGCTTGCGTGTTAGACTTTGGAAAGAGTTGGGATAGACATTTGCCGTTAGTGGAATTCTCTTACAACAACAGTTACCATACCAGCATAAAGGCTGCACCATTTGAGGCACTGTATGGACGAAAGTGTCGATCACCCGTATGTTGGGCAGAAGTTGGAGATGCTCAACTTACTGGTCCTGCTATAATTCATGAAACCACCGAGAAGATCGTCCAAATCAAAAGTAGGATCCAAGCCGCTCGTGACCGACAGAAGAGCTATGCGAACATTAGACGTAAGCCAATGGTATTTCAAGTTGGTGACAAGGTCATGTTAAAAGTTTCACCTTGGAAAGGAGTTGTGCGTTTTGGCAAACGAGGGAAGTTAAACCCTAGGTACGTCGGTCCTTTCAAGGTAATCGAGAGAGTCGGGACGGTTGCCTATAAACTGGAGCTACCACAACAATTAAGCCGAGTTCATAACACGTTTCACGTGTCAAACCTGAAGAAGTGTCTGTCCGATGAATCGTTGGTGATTCCGTTGGAAGAACTACGTGTTGATGACAAGCTCCACTTTGTGGAGGAGCCGGTGGAAGTTATGGATCGGGAAATCAAGCAATTGAAGAGGAGTCGCATTCCCATCATAAAGGTTAGATGGAACTCTAAACGAGGACCGGAGTTTACTTGGGAACGGGAAGATTCCTTCAAAAAGAAATACCCACATCTCTTCACAAATCGGGCATCTTCATCCACTGCAATGCCTTAAGCCTTGAGGACAAGGCTCATCTAACCGGGGGAGACTATAACACCCCGCATTTTCAGGTTATATTCCGACTTCGATAATCTCATAATATAATTACTTTATCAAATTATTGGGCATGTTGCGCGTGTATATCTCAATGCCTATGCGAATCCCTACGTTTCATAAATTTAACCAAGACATGCATAGACGTAATTAGTATTACGTCAAATTATAGAACCTTTTATATTTTCTCTACACTCGTTAAGACCTTACATGAACTCCTCATATCCGTTATTAAATTGTTTACGCAACAAGAAAAGTATACACTCACGCTCATTTACTTCAAGTGAAACTATTAAAATCAAACTCCACCAATATGTAACTTCTATGAAATAAAAGTAGATAAGTCATAGAAATCACAACTGATGCACACTACTCCTACATTGTAGCCTATGTCGCATGATCTTTTTTTTTAGTTATTAGATATTCACAAAGTACCTTAACTCCTTTTATTCAACGAGTAAAAGCCCACAACCATTTCCCCAAATCCCACACTCACTCGTGACTTTGTAGCTGCTACCCCCTTTGAATTTGCCTCCAAGAAATCCACAGTAACACACTTTATATTCCTGTACAAATATGCTTACCCAATATGTAGTTACATACTCATGTGAGCATTCAATTGACTAGTCTTCATACCCTCTTATTTGATTATAAGAATGCATGAGCTGAGTACCATACTTTCACAACAACTCAAGGATTTCAATTTTCACATATACTTCCCCCTGCTCATTAAATTCGACACACACACACTCAAACTTTCATCTCTTCATTATCCCCATCCAACCCTAAGCCTAGTCGACATTACTAGGGTTTTTCTTGTTGGTTCGTAGAAGAGAAAGCAAGGGTCAAGGGGCTGTTGGCTTCGAGTCACTCAAGGGTTTCGCTCAATTAGGGTTTCTTGATATTGGAGCTAGGGTTTCCGTAATTAAGTTTGAGGCACTCTTCCCTGCATTTTGTGAGTAATCACCTCTTAATAGTCATCATTTAATTAAAACTCTTGTGCCATAGTTGTGTGCTTAAACTTGTTAAAAATAAAACATATTTTTGCCACTTATTGATATAATTCGAATAACCTAGCCAAACCCTATAAAACGTGTTAGTGACTAATGAAACATAGACTATGGTTATACAAGAGTGATGGGTTAGAAGGCTAGCCATTTTGTAACTTGGACACGTTATTGGATAAAAAGAAAGAGTGGTTGCTGATGCTATTATAAAGCACGGCCCACACCAACAACTTTGAGTGTACCATTCGTCCTCTAGACATACATATAGAGTCGGACCTTGTGTGTCACGTAAGAAGGACCTAGGATACTTTGTTTTGCCCCCGGAGTCACCAAATTTCGTCAAGAAAATAAAAAGATATGAGGACCCAAAGTTAGTACTGCTGCCACGCAGTTAATACTGTTGGCACGCAGTTAGTACTGTTGGCACGCAGTTAGTACTGCTGACCACAGTTCGACACCCCTTACTTTAAGCCTTGTTTCGACCCATTTAGACTAGGACGTAGAGAGAACAAGTAGGGGCATTTTATAGTCGACCTGGCATGTTATGTTTAGCAACTTGAATCACCAAAAATGGTTAAGAAACAAACTCACAACGAAGGTCCAAAGTTAGTACTGCTGCCAAACAGTTAATACTGTTGGCACGCAGTTAATACTGCCGACCGGAGTTCGACACCCCTTACTTTAGCTCCATTTTTGACCCTCATAACGACCTCTGCCCTCAAATCCTATAAGAGATGAACTGTAGTACTCCTGGCCCAGTTTCCAAAAGTATTTTTAGTTTGTCATAATATGTAGAAACGAACGCGAAAATGTATTTTGAAGTTAGTACTGTTGTCACTTGTGTCAACAGTCTTAATGGTTAAGACTGTTGGCAGACGCGACACCTCCCCTTTGGCCACATTTTTAATATATTAAACGACATATTTAACTAAAACTTAAATAACGAAAGTTATTGACGACATGGCCTAGTTTGTAAAACACCTTTTTGCTTGTAATATAATAAAGTAACAAGTCTAGAATTTAATTGTAAAACTCTAACGATACCTCATGATAACACTTACAAATTTATAAGTTTAATTTAAAAGGAAAACGTAAATGTTTCATCTAATTATTTAATGCATTTAGAGACCAAACCAAGGACTGACCCAAACTAATAATTCAAAGTATGTACAACCTAGTTTCTTAAATGTCCGAAGTCATAAATTATATACTTGCGGTTTGACCTCGTTGACCCGATAAAGTTGACCATTTTAAAATAAGGAATTATTTTTAAATGCCATTTAATTCAATTAAAAATCAAACACACACTAGGGGTAAGATTGCAAGTGTTTATATTATTATATTTCCGTTTAGTGAATATGTATTATTTATTCATAGGTTGCGGATAAAGTCTTTTGCATCGTTTTCCGTGCCACTACCTTGTCACTCCGTTATCATTTCTTACAGTGAGTTTATAGTCCCCACTTTTATACTTTTCAATCATTTATCAAATCTCGGGGATGAGATCATGTTTGTTTTAACATGGATGCAACGACATTTTAAATTCAAATATTACGAGTTTGCCTAAGTAGCTATAACCCACTGATTCGTCTGATAGTATATATATATAAAATACTAGGCAAATCCAAACTCTTCACCCTTGACAAAGGGAAAAAGTCAAGACCTACTTAGAAATAAAATATATAAGATAAAGAAATCAAATTCCAATAATAAAAAGATTCCTGAAGAGATATATTCCGAGTCGTATGTCCCAACTAGGCTGCAATTGAAAAGTTATCCTGGTTTGATGAAAATTTAATGATTGAGACTATATGGATGGAAACACTGAAATAATAACTAACTAAAATTAATTAAATAAAATCTAATTTATTCTACGGGAAACAAATATAGGAAATGGGGATCTTAAAAACTACGGGAAACAAAATTAGTTATAGGGAAATCCTAAAATTAAATCTATACTAAAATACGGGGAACAGAATCAGGTATCGGGAAACCTAAATACTAAAAATTAAGAAAATAAATGCTAAATTAAATTAAAAATCAAAATTAAATTCTAATTAAGTTAATTTGAAAAATAAAGAAAACTAGAACTAAAACGGAGGTCGTTTGAATGTAAAACGAAAAGAAACGGTAAAACGCACCCGGTAAAACGGGTCTAAAACTGAAATTTAAGAAAAATAAAGCCTATACTAAATTTTATATTTTTCCTAGATACTAAATGACAAAAGAAAATTTTACAAAAAAGAAAAATATTTTTTTATTAATTTTTGGATTTTTTATGAATTTTTAAAGATTAAAAACTAATTAAAACTAAGAAAATAGAAAAAGACAAAAAATAAAAGTTATAAAAATTCTGAAAAAATGAAATTAAATAAAGAAAAAATTAACAATTCTAAAAATATAAAAATGCCCAAATTTTACTGTTTATAATTAAAGTAATTAAACTAATTAAATTTTAACCTAATTTAATTATTTAAATTAAATAAACTAACTGTGGTTATAACTAAAGGACTAACAGTGGAAGGACACAAGGACTAATGGGGTAACAGGCTAACTAACCACAGGGACTAACAGTTATAACTATGAAAGATAAAATTACACAAATGGTCCCTGAGGTGGACCCCGATTGCAAGGTGGGTCCAAGTGGCTTATTAGCCAAAAGTCAAAAAAGAAAACTTGTAGAGGGGCTTATGGTAATCATTTTTCATAAAAAGCACTATGTCTGAAATCCACTAAATAAGCCAGAAATTTAAGCTTTTTATGACAGCAGGTTTAAAAGCTTATGGCTTATTTTTCTTATCTTTTTTTAGGATTTAAAGCTACAAATTAAGCTACAAACTATGGGAGTAAGCTACTTAAGCTAAGGGTGTCCTAATTAAGCTATAGTCTCTAAAATAAGCCCTAAAATAAGCTGGAATAGAAATAAGCTATACTAAACAGTTTTATATAAAAGACAGAAAAAGAGGGACTTTAAGCACTAAATAAGCTATCTAAATGAACTAACTAAGGCAAATAAGCTGCTAAACCTAGAAGTGATACCTATAAGCTATAATAAGAAACAATAAGATCCTATGGTTATGTTTAAAATAAGCTAGAAAAATGGGGCTTAAAATGGTGCTCAGCACCAGGGGAGGGTAAAAAGGCCTTAAGGGGCTTTTTGGGCTTATGCAAATAAGCTCTTAAAAGCTTTTTAGCCACTATAAACCACAAACAGATTTACAAGGGTGGTCAATGAGCTTATATCCAAAATTTAAGAGCTTAAAAAACAATATAAGCTGCTGATATTTGGGCTTAAAAGTGAGGGATTTCAAAAATCTTTCAAAGCTAAACTTGGACTTATGCTTGGTCAAACCAAAGGGACAGAACAAGGGATGCTTTAAAATGGCTATTGTACTCAAACAACCACAGAAATAAGGCTGCTTAGCTTTCTGTGTGTCAACAGCTTAAGCCCTTATGGTCACTTTGGCTTATATAAATTTTGACAGAAATACAAAAAACTCTTAAAAATTGATTTTCAAACTGAAATTAGTGATTAAGGTGGCTTAATAAAGCCTACACACTCAGCCAAAGTTGGCTGAGTGCACTTGACCCATGCAAAACCCATTATGACCCATTTTGAGAATAAACCAAACACTCCCTTAATTTCTTAATTCGGCTTTTTAGCCCTTTTTAATGAAGTAAAGGCTAAGATAATCACTTATAAATGAGGTTTAATAACTTTCTAACATATCTTTAAATGATTTAAACAGAATTAAGTGACTTAAATTATACTTGAAATTTCGACAAATGCAATAACAAGAGAACTCAAAATTTTTTTATTAAAACTTAAAGGATTACAACAAAAACTTAAAAAGAAACTGAATACAATAATTTTTAAAGCAAACTTAGTTAAAATTTAAGCTAAGAAAGTAAAAAAAACAAGATGATGATGTTCGGCTTGCTCTCTCTTCCTTTTATAGCAGCTCAAAGCCTTGTCTTTGTGTTGGGATGTGTTAGCTGTGAGCATACAACACTTTTCAAGCAATCCTAGCCATCCATTCGTCTTGAGTCATTCTTAGCCATTGATGGGGTTCGTTGGGTTGAGTGTTCTGTTAGGGGAGGGGGTTATAGGGGCATTGGGTTGTGGGGAAAGGTGTGGGTGAGCTGTGAGTGGTGTACTGGAGAGGTGGTTTGGCCATAAAACCGTGGGAAATGGGGGTTTGAGTTTTGGCGGGTACGATGGAGGGTACAGTTCTTGTTAGCAGGTTTAAAAGTAAACTTTGGGGAAGAGGCAATTATGGTCCTCCACCTTTCTTTCTCTTTTCATTTCTATTTTAGCCGAATTTAGTTATTAAACCAAGTTTCAAAAGTGACAGCTTAAGTCCCTCCGTTTTATAACTTAAAAGAATAAAAAGGGGTTTAAGGTTATGGCAAAAATGGTCCCTGCTGTTTATTACTTAAAAGGGTAAAAGGGAGGTTAGGGTAAATTGCAAAACCAGCCCTTGTGTTTCATTTTCCTATATTTCTTAATAAAACAACTTTCAAAACTTGGCAATTTAGCCCCTAAGGTTTATAAAAAGGATTAATGGGCTTTTGTTGGGCTTGGGTTTTGGGTTTTTGGCTTGTATTGGGCCCATTGGGTTTGGGTTTGGGCCCAATAAGGGTTAGGCTTATGTTATTGGGCTTTTTCAAGCCCAATAAGGTTATG
>BQNB010059083.1:0-37482 GCA_026074375.1 Tanacetum coccineum | reverse complement strand
TCAGAGTGATACTCTTTAGCATTTAACAGTGACGAATGGAAATCCTTCTAGTGTCAACATCAAACAGCACTGCGGTAGGTGACTTGCGCGATCCTATATGAATCAAACTTGTGTCAACTAGATATCGATTTGGTCTAGTTTATGAATTGACGACTCAATAGGTAAGATAGTAACTAACTGATTCACTCTTATTGTGATGTTTGCTTTGAGACGTTCCGATATTAAGAACAAGCAAGTACGGTGAATTTGATGCATTCGCGTTAGAGGATCCAATACTTTAAGCTGGAAATCCTGTTAAGGAGATTCTTCTACATTAACCTACCTGATCACAGGTCGGTCCTCATGGAACTGAAGGTTAACGCTACCTATATTTGACGAATGAAAAAGCCATGTTCATCTATATATGTGCTTATTACATACAATTAATGGCAAATTTATACGATGGTGGTGGTGCCTTATTCTAACTGAGTCGGATTCACAACCACATGCTCATACTCAAGACTTAAAGTTTCAAGTAATCAAGAAAGCTCAAGATAAAGACTTCCGCAACTATGATGATAAACATCTTCCTTAAAGACATAAAGTGTTCAAGTTAAAGATTATCAAGGAAGATTGTTAGATGACTTTCAAGATATCTCAAAGTATAAGCATGTTGGTCCAAAGACACAAGAACGCAAGAAGGCGAAGTATTACAAAGATGATCAAGTAATGATGAAAGATCTCAAAGGCAAAGTCAAAAGACAAAGACAAAGAAAAGATTAGGATCAAGATCACAAGAACATGAATGGAACAAAGGAACTAGCACAACTATTACACAAGAAAGACACAAGATTAAGACAAGAAGCTTCAAAGATCAAAGATTAAGGTCATAAAGAGAGATCTCTATGATCACCCCTTAGGGGAGATTGTTAGGAATTCGGAAAGTGTTGATCATTAATGAGATCTCAACGATCGTCTCTTAGGGGGAGATTGTTAGGAATTCAGTTTTAGTGAAGTGACGATCATTATCGATCTCACAAGTCTTGTAATAGTTAGACAATATTAAGCGTGTAATAGTGAGTCCAATAGGCTAGTATTGTTAGGCTAAAGCATGTAATAGTCCAGTACCGGCCCATGGAAGCCTAAGTAAGACCCAACCTGAGTCTTAGAGGCAATATAAATAAAACCCCTATCATAGAGAAAGGTGTGTGAGTGTGTGAGTGTATGTTTTGTATGTGAAATAAAGAAACTCTTTCAAGGAAATATCCAAACACCTCCACTATCTTTCTCTCTTCTATATTCTATGTTTTTATGATTTGTGAAATTCTACAATGCTCGAACGCTTTACAACTCTACCATATTTAGCGCTCAAGACGTGTTTATTGCAAGTACAAGCTTTGAATTTTGGATTTTGGCTTAAATAACAAATATACCCTCATTCTTATCTATTTTCTCTCTCCCTCATAAATTTAACTCACCAAGTCACCATATCACAAGTCCATCACCACCACCAAAACCACTTCTCCATCATTGTTTGCATTTAGCATTAAAGTTAGATTCTTAAATATAGCTTATGTGAGTTATGAAAAATGTTTGTTAAGCCTGTTAATAGCTGTTGGTTATCTGGTAAAGAGAAATAGATCATTAGATTTCATTTCATAAGCCTTGATCAATTCTGTCAAATACTATAAGGAGTGTTTGGCATAGTCTTAATTGACTATTAAAAGTCAAAGAAATTTTAGAAGTTCACTTTGGCCAGCTGAGATTTCATTAATAAATAGGTTTTGAATAAAATCCCTAAGTTAGTTTGAGCTTTTAATGATTTTGTAGCTTAATTTCTTATGTCAGCACCAGGGCATTTTGTCTCTTGAAATTTGCTTGCTAAAGTTTTGAACCAAGCTTAATAAGCTTGGTTATTGTTTGTTTTGAGTTTTACCATACTCAAGTAGAGTGTATAAGTGCAGGTTTACCCTTTTGGTAACCTGCATCATAGAGTTTTGTGCCTTGCCACTTGCATCAGCATAACCAACAACAGATAGGACTACTGTCTTTTTATTATCATTTAGAATAGCTTAAGTAGGATTTAGGTTTATTAATTCAGTAAGATTAAAGTTTTCTAGTAGCTTAATATAGATTAGAACTAGTTTACCATTTTCTAGCTTAATTATAGTTTGCATTTAGCTTTAAAGTTATCATAAAAACCTGAAAAATCCAAAAACAGCAGTTTTAAATCTTAGCTTTTAATTTTTAATTTCTAGCTTATAGTAGTTGATTTTATAATTGAATTTCATAGTTCTTTAGTTGATTGTTAAGTTCTATTAAGCTCAGCTCCTGATTTGGCTTATTGAGCAATTAAGCTTAATGTTCCTTTGAGATTTTTGTGCTTAAACCTGAGTTTGCCAAATTGATTGATCAATTCAGTTAGCTTTTAGTATTCATAGGTTAAGTAGCTTATTAGTTTTAGATAGTACACATCATTAGCTTCTCAGAACAACTTTTGGTTTTCAAAATGAGCTTATATTTAAGCTTGTGCAAGCTTTTAAGTGTCAACAAAGCTTTTTAAGCTCAAACCCTTAGTTTCTGTAACAGCAGCTTCATAAGCTGTTTTTAAGCTTATTAATGAGTATAAGCTTATGTTGTCTTTATTAAAGTTGCTTAGATTAGCTTAATTTACAACTTTGTGTTTTCAGTTTTGCAAAATAAAAAAAATATAAAAAAGGCAAAAAGGGGTGTCTGCCAACCTAGAACCCAAGACCTCTTGCACACAACACACACGACTTACCATTTGCTTCAATAGCTCATCCAGTAACCTTTCCCCCCATTTAATACTAGTAGTCTTTTTCATTTCCTTTTCATTTTATAAACCGTAGCTTTTCCAGCTTATTTTAGAGCTTTAATTATGGCTTATTTGTTTAGCTTTTTCGTAGTTAATATTTTTATTTAGTTCCTGATAACGTTTATGATTTTCCCTGAATTTTTCACAATTTTCCATTAATTAGTTTAATTTCTATCATTTTTCGAAAGATTTAATTTTAGAAAATTCATAAAAAATAGAAAAAGTTCCAGAAAATTACAAAAAAATAGTTTTTAGTTTTATAAAAATTACTTTTAGGTTTACAATCAGTAAAATCATTTTTACACCTTTTAGATTTTAATTTTAATTTTTAAGCTTTTATTTTTAATTTTAAAAATAGGATTTTAATTTTAAAAAATAGTTAAAAATAGTTTTCTAAGTTTTTATGTTATTTTAGACTTTTATAAGCTTAAAAATCATTTTTCTCAATTTTTAGAACTTAATTTGCTATTTTTTAGGATTTAATTAGATTAAAATAGTTTTTAATTCATAATAAATTCAAAAATAATCAAAAAACTATTTTTCTTTTTCTTAAAACTTTCTTTAGTCCTATTTTAGGTTTAGAAATTTAGTTCGCATTTTTAGGAGTTAATCTTAGTATTATTTGCTTAATTGTCGCGTTTTATTTGTTTCCCGTTAATTGTTTAAGTGTTTAATTGCTTTTAATTATTCATTTTAATTGTTGCTTTTATTTAGTAGTTATAGATACTCAAAAATATTTTTTCTCTCATTCAAATCATAATCCGAGCTAAAACGAGGTTTCAATTTCACAAGTCGTTGGGGAAACGACCCGGGTGATAATACTTCCCGGTTAAATATACGTATTATATATTATATATATCTTTTGGAGTGAGCTTTTCTTAAGGGAGACTTTAGAAAAGTTCTTAATTGCTCTTTTGGGAATATTATATTGTATATTTTTTTGTGTAATCAGCCACGAATTTTCCATCAGTATTGTTGACACTCGGGCATGTTTTACTGATGTGTGTAAGCAACTCCTGAATTAGTTTAGCATACCTACAGGCAGATTCTAAGGAATGATCTAGTGGATATTTTGATTTAACATGTTCAACTAGATCCCTAAGAACTGTAGCTTCTTCTTGAGTGTGCTTAATATAGGCAGAGTGAGCTGTCTTTTTATTCAACAATTTAGGGGTTATTGGTTCCACATCAATCTTAAGCATTTCTGGATCACTAGGGTGTTTTGTAACATCGTTATCAACTAGAGCTTTTCCTTTAAGTTTCCTTAAATCATCCTTAAGATCTGTAATTACCAAAACTTTTTCCTGAAGACTAGCATTTAAATCAGAGATTTCCACAGACTTTAGATTGACTTGATTAATTAAATCATCACATTGTTCTTTTGATCGAGTCATAAAGTTTCTTATAGGTTTGTTTTAAATGCTCGTTCTCAACAATAAGCTTTGACACCCTATGATCCAATTCAATATTTATTGTTTCAATCTCCTCTAAGTCCTTTTTGATCTTATCCTCATTCAACTTTCCACTTAGAGATTTAATTCTCTCTTTCAACTTCTTTATGACCGTGTCTTTCTCTTGGGACTGAGCTTTCAATTCATTTAATTCAAACAATTGATCAAAACTTGAAGCACTTTGATTTGAAACAGAATTGTCCCTTTGAAAAATTTCCTGATTAAGTTGAGTATCAACTTCTAAAGAGATGCAATATTTTTCAGGAGTGGTAAATCTTTTGAATAGTTTATCGTAAATCTCTTTTTCAACGAAATCCTTTTGGTCGAGAAGCTCAGTCTCAAGTTTTAGACACTTTTCCCATTCATGCACATTCATAGAAGCAATATCCACAGAAGAATTCACAATAGTGTTCACGATATCTTTGCTAATAACTTGTTTCAAGAGTCGTTCGTTTTTGTTCAAAACTTGATTCATTTTATCTTCAAATGTTTTTTACTCTAAACGATGTTGTTCCACAGCCTGTTCTATTTGATGGAAGACATTTTGGACTTCAGAAAGTTCATCAATCAAATATTGACTGAATGTATTAAATAAGTCCTTCAGAGCTTTTACAAATGTAATTATTTCATCCCTAAAACAAGCTTTTGTATGTTTGAACCCCTACGAGCCTTCAGTGATGGTTGTGAGTGTGGTTCTTTCTTTGACAGCCATGTCAAAACCAGTAAGATGGTGTTTAAGTTTCTTCAAACTCGTATTAACCATGCTGACTTTAGGAAGTTCTTTTGGAACCTCAACTTTGGTGGGTCTACTAGAAAGAGTGGGTTTAGTAGAAATCATAGAATTCTGAGACCAAAACTCTTGTTCAGCAGATAATTCAGTTTGTGGAACAAATCATTTTTCAAAATATTGAGAAAGTTGGTTAAGACGAGCATAATCGACTGGTCGTTGTATTAACTTTCTTTTCTAACATTATAGGATCTTTTGTTTTAAAAGCATTTTTGAACGACTCTCTTCAGCAAGCATTAAGGTCTCTTTAGAGTCAGGAATCACAATGGGATTAGTTTTCTCAATAATAACACCAACATATAGCTTTGGTTCCAACTGCTGAGCTTTCTTCAGATAGAAAGGATTTTGAAAACCTAGAGCTTGTTTAGTGGTTGATTCATAGAAATGTACTGGGTTTAGTCAACAGTGTGTATAGTTTGTGCGGTTTGATCTCTTTTAAAAATATATATATCGAGTGTTTAATCCTCTCTTTCTAAAGTCAATCTCTCTTTCTATGTTCCTAGATTCTTCTTTCTTGAAATCATCTTTGAGAAGAGAAATTATTTGTATTAAAGATTGTTTTCTTTTAAATGTTCAGAAAGAGTTTGTTTAAGACGATCAATCTCTACAGACTGTGCACATGAATCTGAAACGTTATCATTACTCTTTAAATCAACATTTTGTCCTTCATTCAACACTTTAACTTGTTCCTTTTGCTTTCAGCTCGGCAGTCTAAACGTATCATTGACTTTTTCTATTTCTTCCAGATTTATCTATGGGACAATTAGCAACTTGGGTTTTAGTTGTTCAATCACAGATAATATCGTGCATCTTGTTGTGCAGAAGAGTTAGAATTTTGAACGGCTGGCTGTTGTGATTCTATCAGATACTGAGAATAAGGAGTGATATTACTATCACTGGTCATTTCAGTCTCTGAATGGTTTACAACATTCGACTATTCAGAAGACGGAATCGCCTACACTACTTTATTAATCATTTTATTATTCACATTATCATGATTGTGTACCTCAGAAAGAGCATCTGAACCATAATGAGATAAATTCGCCATGAGAGCAACTTTGGCAGTGTTGAGTTCATCACAGTCAGAGTCATATGCATCCAGATCATCAGCTTGATAAGCAGCATTGTGAGTGATGACAGTCTGAGTGGCTTGAGCTTCTGGAATTCCTAGATCTGCCAAAAATGCAAGTTCCTCTTCATGTAGAATTTGTCCATGCTTGAGCTTTTAACCAACAACACTTTATCTTTAAACCATGAGTTATCTCGTTTCCTCCTTGGTTTAGTGCATTGTTTGGACATGTGTATTCCCCTTTTACAGTTGTAACTCCTACATTCCTATGTTTCCCTGAGTTCTCCCACTTGCTATTGAGTGAAAGTTCTTGTAGTACCCGCAGCATAAGAAATTTGTCTCCCCTGAACTGGTTGTACGGTTACTCTTCCATCATTAATGGTGGCTTGTTGTCTTGGGTTTGACGAGTTCCTCAGCTGGTTGTTGGTAGTAGGATAGCGGGAAGTGACTACAGCAGACAAGAATGACATCACATGATTGATAACATCAATTGGATCATCACTATGCTTGAAAACTAGAGTAGTTAGACCTAGTCTAATTAGGAAAATTCAGATTGTTGGTTGACTGTGGGAGAGTATTCAATTTAAGGGATGGATGATGATGGAGAATAAACGTTGTGGTGAGCTGAGGTTTGATAATTGTTAGGAGGATAAGTGATTAAATGAGGTGTTGATGATTGATTGACTGAATATTGTTGAGATTCAAAGTTGATACTTACTGTGAAGATTGATAAGGTGAAACAAATTGTTGATGTTGAGAGTTCTGGTAAGAGTGCTGATGAGATTGATAAGGAGACTGTGTCATTTGGTGAGATGCAACTAAAGAAAGAGGATCGGAGTTGCGTTCATGCAATCACTTGAAATTCATTTTGCATGTAGTTCAGTTGTTCCAAAGTGAGCATGGATATGATCACATTTTTCTAGGCTGTTAAGATGTTGAGGTGGATGTAGCCTTAGTAGCAAGGCTTTGGACCAACTTAACATCATAACAATTTGCTCCATTCAGCAGGAAGAGTATTCAGAAACTTGGTATTGACTTGAAATTGCTCCAGTGGCATCTTGTAAATATTCATATCATTGAGTAGCAAAGTGAATCTCAAGTAGTACTCGTGTAATGACTCTCCTTTCTTGTATGTAAACTTATCAAAATTATCGTACCGATTTACACTCTCGTTCTTGCCTTTTGTTAACGACGTTCCTTGATGAGCAGTTTGATTTTCTCTAAAATATCTTGGCTACACGAGTTGACAACAAGAGCATAAATTTCAGGTCTGGAGGCATTGTTAGAATTGATGTTTATTGCTATGATGTCACAATCAGTTGTATGGTTTGCGGAGTAATTCAGTGTATTCCTTGGTCTGGTTACACCATCCACTGTAATTGTTGGCTAAACAAGTGGACCTTTTTCAACAGAAGCATGAATCATTCTACCATGAGGAAACCAGATGAGTGGACCATTTTCAACGGATTCAAGAATCATTATTCCATGTTGTCTATTCATCATATATAGCTCCATTCTACTTTTCCAAGAATCATACATATCTTTTTCCAACATGGGTGGATGATTGTCAGCACCCGAAAGAATTGCTTTGTCAGCAAGAGTCGTCATTGAGAAATTTGTATGTTAAAAGATTATTGTCAGATCGAATGGTGGTAGAAAGAAATTGTGCTTGATTAAGGTGTCTTTTAAGTATTGGAATTCTTGAAACTACACTGGATTTTACAATTCTTGACAAAACCGGGAAAACAAGTTAATGTTTCACGGGATTTTACAAATCAATGATATAAACCGTATAATTTGGAAATTTGAGTTGTTCGGTTTTGTTAAACTTGACTAGTTCGGTTTGCACTGGAAAGGACTAGTTCGGTTCACACTGATAAATGACTAGTTCGGTTCTCAAAGAAAATGACTAGTTCGGTTCTCCAAGAAAGTGACTTGTTCGGTCCTCAAACAAAATGACTAGTTCGGTTTTCAAACAAAGTGACTAGTTCGGTTCTCAAATAAAATGACTAGTTCGGTTTTCAAACAAAGTGACTAGTTCGGTTCTCAAACAAAGTGACTAATTCGGTTTTCAAACAAAGTGACTAGTTCGGTTTTCAAACAAAGTGACTAGTTCGGTTTTCAAGAAAGTGACTAGATTGGTTGAAACTGATATGACTAGATCGGTTGTAACTGAAAACGACTAGATCGGTTGTAACTATAAAAACTAGATAGGTTATATCTCGAAACCCACTTTTTCAAAACTAAAAAAAACACGTTTTTGACGATTGTTTTCCGAAGATTTTTGTACCAAAAGTGTTACTAGGCCTATAGGGACAAGAAAAATGACAACTTTAAGGTTTTTAAGTCGAAAATTTTAAAATCAAGATTTTGACCTTTATAAAGCTAATGAACACAAAAGACACAAAACTAAGATATTTTTCTATGAATCTAAACACACACACCTATATCCAAAGATACTAGATTAAAGCTACCTATGTAGATAATCTTTTAGTGTGTAATTTAAGCTTAGAAAACAAGAAAAAATAAAAAAATGATGTGTGTTTTGAAGAAAAACTCACGAACCAAATAAGTAAACACAAAATCTAAGCACATCACTCCATGGCTCTTGATACCAATTGAAGACTAATCAAATAACATCTAGATCTGAGGGTAGAGAGAGAGTGGGTTGGATGAACACTTAGAGAGAGAAAGTAAACATATAAGAGAACTTTGTATTATGTGTGAAAAATGAGCAACCAACCACCTCTCCAAGGCATGGAGAGGTGTTTATATACTTAAAATGGATGGTAGGCTTGGGCTTGCATGGGTTTATCCATGGGCCTTTACCTAACTAACTATGTAAGTTTTCAAAAATTACTTAACGAGCTAACGACAGTTATCTATGGAAGCGACCGACACTTTCCTAGGAATTTCGTATTCCTAACAAACCCGACTACTTTAGGGAAGCAAAACGACCCGCCTTATACCTCTCTTATAGTTTGTTCACTATGGGTGAACCAATTTATCAATTGACTAATGATGCATTTAGATTTAATGATACATATATAATATAGCAATTATAATATGTATAAGGTTTCGATTAAACATTTTAAAGTTTTGGGTTCTATTTTAAACATTTTAAAATTTTAGAGGTATATTTTAAATAATTCAAAATATAAGGTTCTAAAATGTAAATTCATATTAACATTCAATGATCACAAGACAATAACATAATTTTCAATTATTTATACTTATCACATGTTAACAACCTATTGATAGATAATTAAGTGCTAATAGAATTAAGCTAAGGCTCTGATTACCCCTGATGGGTTTTCAATACCCTAACTAGATTAACATATAGCAGAAACAACAATTAATCTAGGGCAAGAAGGAAATAAAACCCTAAAGAATCTTAACCTAATAAATAAAAGCAACTTAAAATAAATAAATAAGAAAATACTAACCTTTGAGAAAATCGGATTTCTAACACACAAACCACCTTGGCCAAACTTGAAGGCAAGTACTCAAACGAGAGTACGTCTAATAGCTCACACCCATGAACCAAATAGAAAAGGGATCAGAACTCCTAAGGTCTCGTTACACTCTTACAAAGAGTAGGAATGAGAAAGAGAGAATGAGCAAATAAAGCATTGGCATGCCCCTTTATTTATATTGAGAGGAATGAACTTGGAATAGCTCTTTGAATGGATTTGAGATTCCCCTAAAAAATGTCTCATGGGTCCCTTATGGGTCTTCCCGACCCGTTCAACTTAATACACCTTGTATTGATTCATATTCAGCCCATGCTTCTTTATAATTAGCTTCTAATTAATTTACCAACTATTAATAAATTAATAAACTGTTAACTATACATATAATATTAATTCTAATTAATATTATCTCTCCTTTATTATTTCTTTTAACGGTTCACTGAGGGCAACCCAAAAAGACTCTACTTTTAACGACAGTTTTACCAATTAGTTATGAACTTGGACACTAAATCTAACACAAGTCACCATCAAATCACATGTATTTTTTAATTAAAAAATGACATGTGTCGAGTGCTGAATATGATAGAGCGGTAAAGTGGCCGAGCTTGACCAAAATGAGAAGAGGGGGTTCAAGTTGACCGAGTCTTGGACCAACGTACAAATACATGATCATTTTAGGAATTTTCTCTTACTATAATTCAACTAGATATAACGTATGTAGCTACTAATCTTGAATTTAAAAAAATCGGAAAACTGAAAATATTTACGAAAACAATTCAATCAAACGAAAAGTACTCAAGAATTGATGTTGACTTGTGAACTTTTGTACAATGAATTGTTTGTGTCTGACTGAAAGGCTGAAGAATTGAAAACAATGAAACGTAAATGAGCTATACATGGCAACTTTTGTACACAAGAATTGAAAGTATTGAAAAATTGAAAACATGACAACTTCTGTACACAAGAATTAAAACGTAAATAAGTTTATACACGGCAAATTTTGTGCATTTGCAAGAATTGTAAAGTTGACGTATAAACTCTCCAAATCGTGTACTCTCTCTAAAAAATCCACTCCTTTATTGTCTCTACTCACCTCTCTCTCATGTCACATTATACAAACACACGCAGCACAAATCCCACCACCACAGTAACCCTCCACCTCCGGATCCCTCCACCGCCAGACCACTCCACCGCCAGACCACTCTACCACCAGACCTCCCCCTATCGAACATCACCAACACCGAACCAAACCATCACAGAAACTCATCCCTCATCCGAAACTCGCATCTCCACCGAGAGCCCAACCACCATACAAGCACTACCATCGAGACCAACACCCACTAAAAGGGTTTTTTCACGTTTTAAGGTATTTTTTGAGTATTGTTATTAGGTCGATGACTATTTATCAAGTTTTGAAGATTTCCTTTATAGATCTATTGGTTTATTTGTAGATATGAGTTTGTATAAAGATTTTGGCTTTTTTGTTACACCCACCACTTGTCGCCACCGGAAAAAAGTAATTGTCGCCGCCGACTCGCCGGAAAAAGCCAATGCTGCAGCTGTTGAAAATCTTGTTGCCGCCGCCTGTGTTTTCCGCAATATGTATACTTTATGTTTGAAGTTGTTAATATTTGTTGTAATATTTGGTATGTAAACTTTGTTATAAAGTTGTTAGTATTTGTAAATTTTCTGCAAGTGTTGAGGTTTTAGTGATTTAGAAAGGTTGTTTTATAGATTTAAGTTTTTGACTTTTTTTAAACCTTCGTTGTTGCCGGAATATGCACTGCCACCATCGGGATTTACTGCCCAGATGTGTTGGTTCTTCAAAAAATTGTTATCAAATTTGTTGTAAATTTATTTGTCTAGTCTATGTGAATTTGTTTGTATATTTTGTTTTGTAAGTTTCTTTCTGAATTTTATTATCTAAATTTGTTGGTATTTTTGTATAATTTTGTTGTGTATATTTTAGGTATGTAGTTGCTAAACATCTGTATTGTGATTATATCTTTATCTTTACTTTTTTTTCTTTACTACATATAAAGAGTTTACCCCATATCTTGAAAATTCTTGAAGACTTGAAAGTTATATTTGGAATATATGTAGCAAACTTGACTTCAAACTTATATGTTGTAATGATTTGATAAGTTGAAATGTGAATCGTGTATAGCTATGAAATGTCAATCATTATATTTAGGAATGATTTGATAAAAGTGTCATATCAATTGAAATGTCAATCGTGTATAGCCGTGATAAGAAAAATTAATGCATTTTAAATCTTATAATTTCCAAAATATACAACATCATAATTTTCATTTTCATTTTCAACTTGTGCTAATTCATAGAATAAAGTAGATAGATAGATACATAGAGGGAAATGAAAAATCAAAGAAATGTTGATGAAGTCGTGTACCAAGAATTTTTGACGAGTAACGTTCACTGTTAGTTATCTCATAATTGATGTAGTTTTATTTTCAGTTTCACTAGATATTTTTATATGTTATTTGATACATGTTAAGAATTATTGTTTGAGTTGAATTATCACATGTTACAACCCTTTGCAATTAGATTTTGATATTTTCACATTTTTTGTTTGAACGTTACATGAAACACTTTCCACAATATTGCAACTATAATTGTTTGCCGCTAGGAAATTTCGTTGTTATGCACGAATACTCGTCTAGTTTTAGTTAGTTATGGGTGTACTCAAGAGTTTATGGGTTTGAAAATGTGATAAACATCGAAACAAAATGATATATTTAATTTAGGAATTAAAGTAATTTTCAAATATCAAATTAGTAAAACAAGCAGGAATCCAAAAGCCTGGAACTGGACTAAAAATTAGATTACTATTGCATAATAATTGTTGTTACAAATTACAAAAAAGTAGAGATGAAATTCAGTTACAAAATCTAACTATGAAATGATACAAGTGGTGTCTATATAATCAGTTAGTAAGTCCAGCTAATTCTCCCGCTAAAACAGCTAACTCACACGCACGCCGAGCATGTGTCTTATTTGTGCACGTATCAATCCACCCTACTTAAATTCTTTTTTTGTCCTAAAAAAACTAAGCTTAATCATACTAAGGAAACCTCCTTATCAAATCATTGTACAACTCTCATGTAGCTTCCTCTTTCTTATGATTTGACCATTGTACTAACACATAAGTTATTGGTCTGTTTTTCACCTTTCCAACCTTCATAACTATTATAGTTATTGGCACTGCAAATATTTCACCTTCTTGATCACAAATGGGAAATTCTCCATTTTCAGTAACATTTCCTATACATCATTTAGTTGAGAAACATAGAAGACTAGATGGATTTTACTGTAGTTTGGTAAGTGCAACTTATAAGACACTTTGCCTACATTCTTAATGTTTTTAAAGGGACTAAAATACTTTGCATTCAATCTATGTGGTTGTAGCATCAACAACACCCACGTGCCTGTTTCAAATTATCTATACGTCGTGTTCTTATTTTCCCAACTAACCATTCTCTCTTGAGCCCTCTTTGAGTGGAACTTCAACATATTAAGAACCTATTACCTTGCCACCAATGTCATATCCTCTGCCTCCACTGCACTTTAACCAGCTTAATAAGGTAAATGTATAGGTAGTGCTTGCCCATACACAACTTTAAAAGGTGTTGTTATGATGGAAGTATGGAAATTGGTATTATATCAAAATTATGCTAATGATGACCATTGCATTCACTCCATAGGTTTCTTTCAAGACATAAATCTTAAGTAGCACTCTAAACACCTATTAACAAAGACTACCAAAAGTTACTCAAAAACACCTTATGTGTGTCACTTACAATGGTGTTTGGAAACCTATGTAATTTGTAAACATTATCCAAGAAATCTCGAGGAACATGTGGAGCACTAAAAGGGTGTTGTAGTGGTATAAAATGAGCATATCTACTCAATCTATCCACCAATACAAATATGACTGGCCTCCCTTGTGATTCCTACAGACCTTCAATAAAATCCATTGATATTTCACTTCATATAGTAGTAGGAATAGGTAGAGGTTGTATTATCCTAAATATGCACTCAAATCAAGATTTTATCTTTGACAAACACCACATTCTCTTACCCATTGCTTTACCGTCTTCGTCATTCATTTCTAATAGAACAATGAACTGAGTGTTTGGGTAGTCACACATACACCAAAGTGTCCTCGTGTTACATCAACATAAAAATGCATACACGCTTATTTTTGTTAGGAATATATAAAGTTTCTGTCACTCTCGGTTATTTATGTTTTAGGTCGTAGTTTGTTTATGTACGAAGTTACTATGGAATGTATCCCCCATCTCCTGCATAAGAAAACATGTAAAGACTCCTTCCTCTACAAAAGGAAGCTTTAGGGTAGGGATGTGGGTGGTGAAACTTATTACTCTTATGGTATGCATATGTTTTCTCTCTAGCTCTCTCTATCTCTAAGTTTCCACCCATCTCTCTCTAAACCTAAACTATCTTGTATGACTTGATAACAATATTGTATTTCCTACAATTGGTATCAATAGCCATGTAATGATTTAGTGGTGTTTTTGTGTGTGTTTGTCATTTAAAATCTTCACGTTTTCATTTGTTTCTTTTTATGCGAGTTCTAAAGGTCGTATGGTTTAAAAAAATAAATCTTTGTGGTTAAAAGTCATAACGTTTTGATTTTTATCAAAGATTTAGGGTTATAGAACTTCGATTTGCAAAAAGAAACGACATTTAAACGTTAAAAGTTGAGTTTTTATGTGATCTTCTCATGTTTAAAAGTTACGAACTTTATGCGAGTTTGATAAAGTCTAATCGTACGAGTTACAGGTTTAGGCGTATTTAAAAGTTGCATAATACAGGTTATGCGACTTTAAAGTTGCGACTTAGCATTTATGATTTCATGCGAGTTGTAATTCAAAACACAGGTTTATGAGAGTTAGGATTTAAAAATCTAACGAGTTACAGGCTTTTAAATTCATGCGAGTTACATGTTTTTAAAATTCATGCGAGTTGGATTCAAAATTCATGTGAGTTTCATTTAACAAACTCATGCGAGTTACGATTCCAAAATATATGCGAGTTGGATTCTAAATAACAACATTTAACAAAAGCATGCAAGTTAAGTATTGATTTTTTATACGATTTAAGTATTTCAATTCAAGAGATCGAGTTTATATTTTGATTCATTTTTTCAAAACACGTAATCATTTAAAACACTTCAACATCAATACAAAACCACACAACACTTCCTAATCATCGACACGATCCTTATATCATTTCACACAAACATCAAATCATCTTATCTACATTAACTGAAAACATTCTTGTTGGTGGTTCTAAAAACCATCCACGTATGGTTGAGAAAGGAGGTTATAATACATGGCAGAGTCGTATGCTATTGTACATTAAGAAAAAGGAGAATGATCAAATGTTGTTAGACTTAATCTTTTCAAGTCTATTTTAGTTTTAAGAGATTATTATTCTAGCTAATAAGGAAATTAAAAGAGCAGCAGAAAAGCAAATGCAGACTTTGGTTGATTTGACTCCTAACGAAAAGACCAAAATAGGATGTGACATTAAGGCTGCTAACATTATTCTTCAAGGTTTACTTAATGACATCTACACTCTTTCTGAATCATAAAACAAAGGCCTATGACATTTGGCATAGGGTTAAGGAGCTTATGGAAGGGACAAAGCTGACTATGCAAGAAAGAAAATCAAAGTTAGTAGATTAGTTTGATAGATTCATGTTAGAGAAAGGAGAGACGATTCAATCATATTATATGAGATTTGCAAAGCTGATGAATGATTTTGATATCATTGGACTTGGCATGAGAAGGCTTCAAGTTAATACCAAGTTTGTATACCATCTTCATCCAGAATGGAGTAGGTTTGTAATAGGGGTTAAGCAAGCAAGGAATCTTCACGAAGAAGTTATGACCAACTGTATGCATATCTCAAGCAAAATGAGCTGATGTAAATGAAGTTTGTGTTACGAGGACTAGATTTCCTGATCCACTTGCATTAGTTGAAAAGACTTATAATCCACCATCATCTTATGCAAGCCATTCATCACATTACAATCAACATCTGTTAGTTGCTCCTCAACATTAACCTTATCTTCAACAACAAACCTATAAGCCACCTGTTTTTCATCAACAATCACCTGCAAGACCAACATCACCAGACTCAGGGTTTGCAATACTAACTTTTCTACCTATTGATGATCTACTAGCCAGTCTCAATAAGGCTTTGATGTTTCACAGCACATATTTCACCTCAAGATATCCATCTACCAACAACCAACTCAGAACCTCGCCTAATCTAAGAACTCAAGCTAATATTCAAGATGGTAAAGTAACAGTGCAGAATGTGCAAGGACGACAGAGTTAGGGCTATGCTGGTAATACTGGGAAGGGTAAAGCAACATGAACAACGACAATGGTGAAAACAGTTAGAGATTGCAATTCTAATCGACCAAAGTTGATCAGGTGCTATAACTACAGAGGTGAAGGCCACTATGCAAAGCAGTGTACTGTGAAAAAGCAGGTAAAGGATTCAGAGTGGTTTAAGGAGAAGATACTGCTAGCACAAAAACAGGAAGCAGGGATTGAACTTGATGCTGAGCAACAAGACTTCATGGTAGACGGATTAGAAGCATTTAATTTAGACTGTGAAAATCTTTAGTTGAATACCACTTCAATATTCATGATAGATCACGTAGACGCATTTGACTTAGATTGTGATGATGCACCAACTACAAGTGCAATTTTCATGGCAAGGCTTTCTCCTACTGGTTCAGTCACTAGGGATGATGTTTGTCCTTTTTATGATACTAACATCCTTTCTGAGGTACCCAATTACGACAACTACCATGATAATGATATGTTTCATCTGTTTATACAAGAATTGGAAAATTTTGAACAATCAATTTCTATTAATGATATGAATGTGGAACTACCGAATGACAACAATGTTATTTTCGACATTCCATATGCGAACACTAACAAAAACAAAGTTGTTCAAGATATGACTTCTCTTGCACAAACTGATGTTGTAATTTTGTCTGTAATTGAAAACATGCAACATGAAGTAACACGATGTAATACGGTCAATCAGGAAACCAAGCAAGTAAATGAATCATTGACTGTTGAGCTTGAAAGATACAAAGAAAAGGTTAAACTTTTGGAAACACAAAAAGAACCTCAACTTGTTTTTACATCAAGAGAAAAGAATTTGGATTCACAACTTCAAAAACAAATTATTGATCACAATGAAAAAGCGGATGATTTTCAAAAGGAAATTTTTACTCTCAAACAAGAACTCTCTTTGAAAGTTGAAACCAATTCATTTCTAAAAAATAATCTGGAAGTTTTGAAAAAAGAGTCATCTGAAAGAGAAGATAAGTATATTGATGAAGTGTTGGTTTTGAATAAAAAAAGGAACTGGAAAACATTGTTTATAAAATAGGACAAACAATTCAAACGACGCACATGTTAACAAAACCACAGGCTTTTTATCATAATGCTAGCAAACGGCTCTCGGATATCAAAATCCTTTGTATCTGAAACAAGCTCAAAGAAAACAACATGTGTTGTATGATGGCAAAATTTTAGTTGATAAACACGATCCCATTTTTGTGTTTGATTATGAGGAAACTTTGACTTTAGCCGAAGAGAGTTGGTTAAAAATGAAAGAAAAATAAGCAGAACATGATGATAAACCAATTGATTACTTAAAGTTAAACATGCTTTATGAATATTTTGTTCCACAAAAACAAATGTCTACAAAACAAGCATATTGGTTACCAGTTTCCAAAATGTCAGTTGTTATAGTCAAACCGGCAAACGATGTTCCAAAACAACTTCCAAAAACAAGTAAAGCAAAAATGTTTTTCAACAAGTCCAAAAGATTAGCTTGACACTTTTGATGAGTTGATTAAAGTCAAAACGACCATAAATGTACTTAATTAGGGTGATTTTGGGGCACACCATGTTAAAAGAGCTTATGAGTCAGATGTCAAACCACTTGTTCCTAAACTTTGAGAGTCATTAACACAATTTGAAAAAGAGTTTCATACATAATTTTGGAAATGAAAGAGATTTTTGAAGGAATGAAAACTGAGGTTGACCAATGTTCTATAGAAAGAAACATTTTGAAATCAAAAAGACGGAACTTTTAATCGAAAATGATCAAATCTCGGAGGAATACATGTCTAGAGATTTAATGTGTACTATTTTACTTACTACCACCACCACTAGTTTACCTATTCTTCTTAATTTCCCATCATTTAAGTGTACTTACTACCGCTATCAGGTTAAGCTGTTAACTTTTAAATCAATGATGCCAATACATTATCAGTTTATTCTTTTATTTTCTCTAACAAAGGACTAGAAATAGTAGTAGTTATCAAAGAAAACATCCCACCATCGTTAGACACTCTTGATAAAGCATCTTCTGCTTCATTTTCACATCCTTTCTTGTAAAAAATATCATAGTCATCCCAACAGTTTTGATAGCTACTTTGCTTGGATAGAGTTGAAACTCTTTGGTCCAATAAGTACTTTAAGCTGAAATAGTCTATTTTGATTTTAAAATGCTTTTCCATAAGATACCTTTTCCATTTCACCAATGTTAACATGACTGCCAAAAACTCCTTCTCATAAGTAAAACAAGCCTGATGTTTGGTTGATAAAGCTTTGACAAGGTAAGCAATGGGATTTCCCACATGTTGCAACATTACCCCTACTCTTATATCACATGCATTAGTTTCTACTATAAACTCCTTTTGAAAATCAAGTAGTCCCAATATTGGTGTATGCATTATAATTTATTTTAATTTTACAAATGCCAATTGTGCTTGATTGTCCTATTGAAAACCTTGTTCTTGAGTAATTGAATAAGTGGTCTACTTAGGAGAGCATAATGTTTAATAAATCTTCTATAATACTTGCACTCCCAAAGAAACCTCTTAAATCTTTCACATTTTGTGGTATTGGCTAATCTCCTATAGGTTGTATTATAGTTGGATAAGTGGCTACTTCTTGTGCAAATATAACATGTCCTAAAGACTCCACTTTACGCACGACAATGAGCATTTACTTCTCTTAGCAAATAATGCATTCTCCTTCATAACTTGAAAAATAAGTTCCAGATGTTGTACATGTCTATTTCACTCTTGCTATATACTAATACCAATGTAAACTTCCTCAAAAATGGTGATCATTAGAGACTAAAAAAAGTAAAGGGTGCATTAGTTAACCTAAATGACATCACCAGGAACTCAAAGTGAGCCTAATTTTGTTCTTAATGTAGTCTTGTAGATGTCAGACTCCTTCATGCAAATTTGGTGATAACCAAACCTGAGATCCAACTTAGAAACGATTGTAGAACCCTGCAACTCATATGTTAGTTTTTCTATCGTTGGAATTGGGAATTTGTCCTTGACTATATACTTGTTTAATTGCCTATAGTTATACACATACACAAACTTTCATCTTTCTTTCTAGCCATGATTATATGTGATTATAAAGGACTTTGACTAGGCCTTATAACACTTAATTTTAACAGTTCCTTAACCATTGACTTTGTATAATATTTTTCGCTAGGTGGATTCATATATGGTCTAATGTTAATAGGTGGTGCATTTGGAATTAAAGTAATATGGTGGTCATGTGATTTTTGTGGAGGCAAAGCAGTAAGAACACTAAACACTTCTTCATATTCTTCTAATAATTCCTCAATAGTTGTACAATACTTTTGCTATATTCTTCCCTCTTTACCCTCTATGCTAAGTAAAACAATAGGATATACACATAAAGACACAAAATTTTGAACTGCTCCTCCTTATCTCTACCATATTGTGTACCCTGCATCAACTGGATAGAAGATTTTGGACTACCCGTAAAAAACACCTTGTTATGCTCATACTCAAATTCCAAAGTCATATTTTGAAAGTTCTATTGTATTTCTTAAAATGTCTAACCAATGCATTCCTAAAACCATTTGACAATCCCCTTAAAGGCAATATCATCTTATCAGCTTCAAAACTCAGACCTTGAAATATCCAGTTATAGTTCTTATACATAGAAGTACTCATTAAATTATTCCTATTAGTCAATTCGACTTGCGGAGTATAAATACTTTGCATTTTCACCCAATCCTCTTAGGTGTATGCATATCTATAAAATTGTGTGTGCTACTAGAATTATAAGGACGTGTATCAATGAGGTGGGTTACCCACGCTTCGCTGCGAGACGTTTTGCATAGAGCATTCTTATTATAAAAGTTTATTTGTCGTTCGTTATAAATTTGGATCAAACACTACAAATTAAAACCATTAAAAGTACCAGTAGCTATATACATGATGCATTTGTTAATTACATATTAGTTTGAAACATAGTAGTCTTATTAAGGATACAACACTAATCTATTACAAAAAATTCCCTAGTTTTACTCTATTTTCAAACCTGTAACATACTAAAAATGGGTCAGCAGGTCGCATACCACCTACAAATCAAGTTATTTCACATGTAATCTGTTTAATGAATAAAGCACAACAAAAAAAGAGTTTATTAAAGTTAGAAGCAATGAGTTTCTTAAAATAGAACAAGTGTGTGAAGAGAGCAAAACCTAGAATAGCTCACTTGATGATCTATGAAACCTCGAACATCGAGCAATAAAGGAAGTCCATCCTATTGATCCAATGCCATTACAATCTGATTGAATTCCTAGTATTTAGCAACACCACACTGAGTATAATTTAGATGTCATTAACTTACAGTGATTCCTGATAAAGTTAATATAGCAATGTCTACAACATACATAATTGTAATATGTATCAGATAAAATATGTATTGGCAACACTGAGTTAGAGTTATAGAGAAATCATGCCATAAAAGTGTTTGCAGGCAAGTTAGTGTGTCCTCAATTCAAATTTCACAACAGAAAACACAACCTGAACCGTCGATACATGACTCGAGCATCATTGTTCATTTAATGTATAGAAACAATAATTAATATAAAAAATGTTTGTATGTGCGCCTACAGTCATTTCTTGACATGCCACCTAAAGTGCAACTTTTTAGCTAATATATCTAACTTAACGCACGAAGATCAAAAAGAAATCTGAATCGAGTAAAAGGGTCAGCTGGCTACCTCTAAGCTATATTATTGTTGTTTTCATCTGCATTTTTATTTCATTATTGGAAATATTATGGCAACTCAAAGCAAACTCCAAATTGGATGGTTGAAATTTAAATTACGTACAGAAGTGTTAAGATTTAACATTCTAGGTAACCAGTTTAGCTACGAGTACGCAACGGATTGGATCTAGTTAAGGCACATAGATTAACACTTAATAAAGTAAACAAGTAATTTACTAACCTTTTGTTTAATGATAAAAATCAATAAACTTACGCCTGATCTTGATCTTGAAAACATAGTGGTTAAATTACCACCTCTACGGTTGCTCACACAACACGTCGAACAAGTACGTAACAATGCTAGTCGTAACTTCACGAGCTCTAAACACCAAGTGTATGCTTTATTGCTTGAACCGAAAATCAAACAACAAGTGTTAAATGCTAGTTCGAGATCTGATTCGAATACCAAAGTAGTATACGAATGGATCGAACTAAAAGAAAAGGAAAAGAAAATCACTACATGTGATTTCGGATAGTATGCATGTATATCAAATTATTACATGCATAAGATACACATGGTGCACATGATATGTGTATGTTTCATACATAACGCATGCACACATGCATGAATGTGATTTGCTTTTCTGATATACGACATAGAAGAAAGAGAAACAAATTTTGGCTTAAAGTATATGTCGTATGTATTTAGGGATATGTGTATCGAGTGAACATCTAATTATGAGGCTAGGGGTTTTGTTTATATAGCCATCAAACCCTAGTCATAGATAAACTAGGATACCCTCATAATCCTTATCACAAAACAACTTTTATCCCTTATCTCTAAAATTTATCTCAAAACCCCCTTCTAGAAGCTTATAGGGCCAATCAACAAGTGACTCCCACAAGGTTCGGGTTTTGTCAATTTTAGTCCCTTCGGTTCATATTTAAATAGTCGTTAAGTTAGTTATAAAATATAACAGTAACTAACGGTTATTTAAATTATTACGTGAAGCATATTAAATCCTTAATAATAAATAAATATATATTAAGTATTTAATAAACGTACTCTTCGTGTCTTACGTGTGTGCCCCCAATAGGCTCACATATTCGTAACGTATACGTGCTAGCCAACTACCATAACCCAACAGCTCCCACTTGGGAGTTGGAGTAGCACCTAACACTTATACCTATAATTGGCAAAGTCTAGCAACCCACACAATTATGTTTACATTAGGAATATTATGAGATAATAGTTTCAAAAATCATCTCAGCTATTTAATGGTTAATTAATTTCTTGCTTAATCATCATCCCTTTGTTTCAGATACCGTTAAACCATGGATATGGATCCTAACTCATTCCATATAGTTTAACATTATGTTTCTCGTTATAGAAATAATTCCAGTATACTAAAGTTAATCATGAATCAGTCTTAGATCGCACCCTTCGTGGGTACTTTGCATACAATTATCTGAATTATTTGGAGAGGCGCATTGGTTATCTTTCTGCAATTTAAACAATTGGAGGAACAAATTCTTTATTGACTACAAGTGTTGTAGATGCTGCTTCACATCACTTCCAAAAATAGCCTTTATGACTACCTTATTCAGGATAACGTTTGACTTATAATCAAAAAGTGATATCCACACATGCAGAACTTGCTTGCATCTCAAGTCTAAGGACGAATTTTAAACCAGCAATATTTCATGCGTTAACATATATATTTAATGTATTTTCGAGTGATATTTTATGTATATTTGGAGCGTTATTAAAGCCCCCATACTTAGCTTATTGTTTTCCCTAAAGCAATCAAAGCGAAAGTATTTCATTTTAACAAAACAAATTAATGATCACAAGCATAGATAACGCGACAAAGCAACTCATGAATTTTTATAGATAAGTTTCTTTTTCACACTCGCTCAATTTAGTAAAATGGATAGTAAACGGAAGTCACTCATACGCGCAGTTATGAAATGTTCAAATTACCATAGGCTTGTACAAAAAACTAAACTTCACCGATATGGCGTAAGCACCAAACATAAACATCAAAAGAGGTAATGTATTTAGTGATATTATTTATTATTTGTTGAAAAAGGGTTTGTAATAAAATCATAATTCACCTTATCCGTAATGTAACCAATTTATTCTTCACATCATTCTTTTTTTTTACCTTATTTCACTTTAACTTGGGGGAAACTTGCTTTCCTCCCATACTTAAGATAAGCACACTACTTCAAACGAACTTAGAAGTCTTGCAACATTCACACTTCATTTAAACAGCAATACCAACATTTACTTTCTTCAATTCGTACGGATAAAATTTCAGATAATTTTATTAGAAATCTTTTTGAACAAAATTATTGTTTACTTATAAAGTTTGCTTGTTTGTTGTATAATAATTATTTCAGGACCAAGAATGAAGAAAAGAACTAAACGTGCAAAGAAATCCCGTTAAATGCACTAACGGTCGTTATGAGAAGAATCTATAAGAGAATCTAATGAAGAATTAATGAACAAGGCCAAATTGCGGCGCACTTACCCTAAGTGCATCGTACTTCATGGCGGGTTAAATATAATTTAATTAAACACCAAGTACGGCACACAATTTATATTGTGTGGCACACTTCTCCTGCAGTTACTCCAAAATCATAAAGATTGCAATGATTGTGCAACCTTTCACTCCCTTAATTTCTCCAACTGAAGCACCATCTTTACCTATAAATAGGCCACGAAATTCAGGGCTATAGGCATCTCATTCTTCATTCTAATCATCTCTAACACACACAACTCATTTGTAATCAAGAATAGTGGTTAGGAAAGTGTTCAAGGCGAATTGTTGAAGAATCACCTTGTTCTTCATCATATTCCGGGTTATAATCGAAGGAAGATGTGGTTTGATCTCAGAAGGTTGTGTTAAGAAGTTGTTATAGTGGTTATAATTGAATTTCCGGGTTGTTAGAGTTATTGTTGGAAGGAAACTCTTGAGAATCAATATATTTTGCTATTGAGTTTGGTATAAACACATTACCCTGCTTTTATATTATGAATTTTGAATTACTCATGCTTGTTATGTGTTTTGAATTGATAAATATGGAGTAGTTTAACATGTTTGTTTGGGGATCATGAGGGAATTATGGATTAAACTTGGATAAACTAGTGAATTTTGGAAATTATCAATTTGAGCTTGATGTTTTTACACTTGGACTTATTAATCATCATTTGATCATCATTCTAGTCCGGATATAGGTCGAAAGACTCCGGCTAAATGCTTGATTTCCAAGTTGTTTGTCTATGACAACTATATGCTAGCCTTGTGAGGAGTGGCTAACAAAATGATCTTTAACAAAGGTTAAAAGGGTTTAACGCTTAACCTCATGTCTAACGAACTTGGTTAAGAAAGTCCATATTCTTATTTTTCAAACTTGAATCAAACTTAAAGCATTTTTGTAATCAAAAGTAAAGGCCGAAAGGATTTTTGATTATAATAAATAGACAATCGTTTTAGTAAACTACCCGTTTCTTTAATCGATTATACTTTAATTCTTGAACCCGTTATCCATCCAAGTTTATCCATATTTGTTCTCATTCCCCTAAACAAACATCATTTTATATCTTAAAGTACCTTGAAATCTTTAAATTGTGACAGTCTATAAGATTTACCTCTTTCGTAATATAATCGACCCTTTCTAAGAATTACTAATCTCGTGGAACAACCTGGTCTTACCCTAAACCTATACTATAAACGGGGGTTTATACTTTACCCGTGTGTTAGTTGGAAATTGGATAAAACTAGTATTATAAATTTAAAGTTTTAATAACGCATCACAATCGAACAAAAATCTTGTGATAATAGTTTTTTTTGTTGGTGAATATGATTTGGGGTATGTGATAGTAGATCTGGGATATGATTTGGGTAATAGACATGTACCCTTTACATGTTATATCTATCTGATTGAAGAGACGTGTGTCGGGCAATAGTATATTAACAATGAGTGGGTCGAGCAAAAAACGGATCGAAGACCGGGTTGGGCCAGCGCATTCGGGCCAGCATCCTGATAATTGGATATATGATATAATTGTTCACCCACATAACCCCCGACCCTCATATTTGGTAATTACTGACCTTACACAAAGCATGAATTGAAATATGTGAACAGATCCCACTATCATTAGCAAATTCACTAACTGCTTGTTGTTCTCCTCCATTATCCATTTCAACTACCTCCTCAATCACTCCCTCAAACTCTTCATCACAATCAAATAACACCTCTAATCAAATGACCTGAACAGTTATGAACATGAACATACTTCCAATCACAATAAAAACACAAATGAACATGTTAACTTAATCGTTCACCGCGTTCCTATAAAAACATGCAATTTTAGCTCTAATCCATATTTTAGTTTAAAGTTTTCAATTCATATATGAGACTCGCAATTTAATCTTATGTGAATCTTTAAAATCTTTGGCCATTTACATTATCTAATTCTTTTAAAACTTTATAAATGTGTCATTTTATGACACTTCCAGAATTAAATGCATTCTAAAAATAGAAGTGTATTGATGAGTATTAAATGTGGAGGTTGCTATACTTGTACTAACTAGAGAAAGTACTCACTAAACGAATTGAACGTTCAGTAAACATTTCAGTGAAAAGTTCATCTATGTTTCTTTATTTTTTGAATGAACGAGCATGAAGAAAAATTTATATTCGTTTAATTAAATGGACAAACTTGAGCAAAAGTCTTATCCGTTCATTTATGTTCGTGAACGTCTGATTTTACGTTCGTTAACGTTCATTTTTTTTCGGTTCATATGTCGTATCGTTTTAGTATATACTTTTAAAATTGTTATACTTAAACAAAACAACATCTATAAAACACAATATTATATATTTTTATAAATTTTATGTTTATTAGTCTATGTTTATGCATGTCCGTTCGTTTATACTTGTTTAGTGTTTAATGAAAGAATATAAATGAACATAAACAACCTTATTTTCTTAATAAACGAACATAAACAGGAAAATCCGCTTGTTTAAGCGATCGTGTTCGTTCATTTGTTTAATTTAAATTAAACGAATGCAGGTGAATGAGACCTCGCCCGGTTTGGTTTAAACTTTAAAGCCATGCTCACAAAGATTTGGGTGTGTTTGGTATGTGACTATGGGAATCAATCAATCACAATCATATTCATTGTAAACGTTTGGTTGAGGGATATGGGAATGAAGGAATGAAAGGATAGTCATAGAATGATAGATGTGAAGCTAAGTATCTTTGAATCAAATGAGAAATAAAAGTAAGATGAGAAGGATGAGAAACAACAATAGCCGCACATTTCAGATGCATGTATAAAAAAGATGCATCTCTTATGAAATTCTCTTTCTTTATTTAAAATGTGTGGTTAAAAACATTTCTCATTCTACTTATTTTATTTTCTTTAATTAGTGGATCCATACCATTGAGTGATATTCTTTGTAGGATCATTTTATTTTTTTTCTCAACCACAAATTCTTTATTAACTTATACATTTATTATTCCTTTTATTAATATTATATTTTTAACATATTATCTTAAACTTACAGTGATTCACTAAACACACCAAACAACAATTTATAGACAATGATATATGTTTTGATTCCATTTAAACATCAAACTCATTGCCATACTGATTCATGTACCAAACGCACCCTTAATTGGTGTGAAAAACGTAAGCATATACGTGTGGGATAGAATAGGAATCAGCATAGGAGGGCTAACAAAAAGAAAAAACATATAACATAACCTAACGGAAATCCCTCTTCAATCTTTGTTTGTCGTTTTAAGGTTAAAGATGCAAACTGCTGGTGTTATATTGACTCCATCGTCATCATCTTACGTCACCACTAGACCCTTTGATTCTTCTTCTTCATCTTCAACTTCATGTTCCTCAATTAATCCTATCCTAAAGGTTTTTGTTTTTGTTTTTGTTTTTGTTTTGTGGGTGTGATTACTGACTAATTAATGATTGATGATTGATTTGGTTTTGAATCAATTTTTTTTATTAGGTTTCTAATGGATTCTTGGGCACTAGACTTTCTGTTGCTAGGGGTGGCTCGTGTTCGGCTAGAGTTCGATTTACGCAACGGGCCAATAGTCGCGAAGGTAACCGTTTTGAACATATTCCAATATGGATAGAACCTTATGAAGGTCCTTTACAGGTTTATTCTTCATGTGTTTTTATCTAGTCAAATTATATGATTGAAAATTTAGAACCCGACCCCAACCGCCCATAGGTAGTATTAGATGAGTTTCTTTTGAACTGTTGTGATAGGAAGAAAGCAATACAAGTAGTTTAGAAGATGATTGATATTTTTTGAGTGATAAGGTCGAGGGAAAAGATACTCTAGCGTTAACAGCTTCTCAAAGTAACATGTGAAACTGATTGAGTTTAGACTTTAGAGACACAAACATGAGGCACTTAACAACGTAAACAACAATGAATAATAGAACGCTTTTGCAGCGTGGTAAATTAAGTGAACATGGATAAAATGCACATGTTATTTAGCATACATTAAGAGAAATACAGAACTGCCTTTTCATATATGAAAAGAAAGGAAGAACATCCGTATCGTAGTTTAGGTTCAGTTGTGGTATTATTGGACGAGATTAAACAGCAATGAAGTAGGACGGATGCGCAAAGACAGATATTGCTCGAAGATAGGGATGATATTGAAAGAATATTTTCTTTTAGGTAATACCGTTATCATCTTTTACACTATGTATGCTATCGTTTGGATGAGAGTAGAGGTCATCTTTCATGGTCACAGTGGCGGAGCCACATAAGAATGAGTTGGTGCTGCTGAACCCACTAGAGGAATACTTTCATTAAAATTCGATTGTAAATCTAGTATTTCATTAGTATAATTTCGCTGCTGGTCAATCTTGTCCATTCATGCAACATGTGGAGTTAGATTGTGAAAAAGCAGTTTTGCTTTTCTCTTCATATATGCTAAATAAGATGGTGAGTACATTTTTAGTTTTGAACCCATTATTTTGTATATAAATATTGCTAGTATTCATGGTTGTAAAAAACGCTAGGTGCTAGTCGGGCGGTTGACTACCTTCTGGCTTGTAATCAGCCGAGGTGGGGAGTAATCGGGGATTAATCGGATTGGAATTTTTATATATAAATTTCAAAATTAATTGTATGACATGTTGATAGGACCATAGATTTTATATAGGACCATAAAAATATGCTTAGAAACATTAACCAAATTGCTCAAATACTTCAGACCGAGTTTCTCCGAGTTAACTCCAAAATTTGACTGAGTTTTGACCAAATATGATTTTATTTTGATCTTGTAGTGAGTAATTGACAGTTAATCCGTCGTTTAACTGTAAGGAATCTTGGTATTGTTTTATATGACTGTCTAGTATCTATAATTCATTTGTACTCAAAAATTTCTTTAGCCATACTGGCCTAGAGTCCTGGACGTTGATATTCACTTTCGCTATATACTTTGAAAGCAATTGTATAATAAGAGTAAGAATTTCATTCTATAACATGCTCCGTAAAGTATACATGCATACAATAGATTTGGTCGTATCCATGAGACCATGATAGGAGTATGAAAGCACTATATAATGTTCCTTTTGTCCTTCACTTGAATATAAAATAGAACCAACCTTCTGTAAATTATTCATAGGGTTAACCGTGTGTTTTTATGTAGTGAAAAAAGGATAATTCTATGCTTATTATGGATTAACTGTTTTAAGTAGTTGAGAAGATGTAGATATATTGAATGAGTAAAACATTATATTTTCGTTTCCTATGTCTTGTGAGAAAAGATAGCCTAGCTTTGACAACTTCTTAGGGTAATATGTTAGAAAGACAAATATGAGTCACCTAACAGCATAAAAACAATGTAGAATAGAAAAATATATTGCATTGCGGTGAATGAAGAAGGCATATTATATATGAAGAGAAAAGCAGGAAATGTGCTTTTTATATTTAGACAAAAACTTATCATAACTCACATTAATATAAATTTTGCAACATATACATAAGATATATCATTATAAATAAGGAAAATATCAATAAAATTATTAAATATATATATTTTTTGCATATTTTATATCAAATAAATATTAAGAATATATATATTTTGTGGTCATTGACTTATTTTGTTAAGATATTGCTAATATATATTTTTGTAAATTAATTCTTAATTTAGGGTCTCCGACGAGAACGATATATCGCCGCCAAGATCCGATTAATCGCTAAGGTGGGTCGTCCGCCGAGGTACCGAGAGCGATATTTACATCACTGTTCTATAATTATTTGACTCAAAAATTTTTTAGCTATATGCCTAGAGTCTGGCGTTGAATATTCACTTAGCTATATTCCTTTGAAGCAATTGTATAAGAGAGTATGAATTTTCATTCTATTAACATGTACGTAAAGTATAATGTTTAGAATCCTATTTAATAGTTTCTTTATTATATTTACTAGTTTCTGTTTATATTTTCTTGGTCATCTATTTAGTAGTTTCCTTTATTATGTAATCTTAGTCAACAGATTAAGTCTATTATAATAGACCATTTGGATTGTAATCCAATTGATACGACGATCGATTAAAGAGATAAAAACAAATAAGATTGGATAGGCTTATTATTGGGATAAACCGACCCATGATGGCTTATTTTATGGGGCAAAATAGACCCCCCGATGGTTTTATATTAGTGAGATAAAACGACTCCAATTGATTAACAAATAATATTCTTTATCATTCAACATAATCACAATACATTCCTAATGGTCTATTTTTAATAGACTTATCTTTTTGTGGCATAAGATAAATAATAAGGAAACTATAATTGTTGTAAGGGGAAATATAATAAAGGAAATAGTACATATTAATATGAAACTATTATATAGGTTCTTATCATATACTTGCTTACATAGATTTGGTGTATGAATTGACTATTTAATGTTCTTTTGTCCTAACTTGAATATAAAATAGAACCACCTTCTGTAAATTATCATAGGGTCAACGTGTGTTTTAATGTAGTGAAAAAAGGAAGAATTCTATGTTATTATGGATGGAACTGTTTTAAGTGTTGAGAAGAATGTAGATATAATGAATGAGTAAATATTACTATTTTTTTTTTTTTTTTGGTTTATGTCTTGTGAGAAAAGATAGCCTAGCTTTGACAACTTCTTAGGGTAATATGTTAGAAAGACAAATATGAGTCACCTAACAGCATAAAAACAATGTAGAATAGAAAAATATATTGCATTGCGGTGAATGAAGAAGGCATATTATATATGAAGAGAAAAGCAGGACATCTTATTAGGTTTAGTTGCGATCACTTGTGGTATTATTAGACGAGATTAAACAGCGATGATGTAGGAAGGATGAATGCACCATCTTTGACACTGATGTATGCTATCATTGGATATGTCCTACCTCTCCCATACCCTGCTCCCAGTGGGGTTGGGTATTGCTGTTGGATGTTATCGTTTGGACGAGAGTAGAGATCATCGTTTATGGTGACAGTGGCGGAGCCACTTAAGGATGAGTTGGTACAATTTATCCCACTAGACAAAAACTCCCTATAAAGATTATATGTTAAGTTTAGTATTTAATATTTTTATAAGTATATCTTTAGTTTTGAACCTACTGATTTTGTATATAAATGTTGCTAGAATTTAGTTCCGAATCCACTATTTTTTTTTTGCTCTGCCTGTGCATGGTGAAGGAACATCGTAGTGCCTTTTATAAGAGTAGCTTAGAATAGTAGATTAACTTTGTGCACCAACAAATCTATAATTGGACCTATGTGACTGTTTTAGTTTCCATGTCTGACCAAGCACTGGTATATTGTGTCTTTAAGTAGTATTGTAAGGGAATTTTGTTATAATTTAATACTAGCGTATAGGCACTATGATATACTGGTCAACTCACATTAGGGTGTTTGTGTTAGCTTATAAACTCGTGATTACAATTTCAGTTTTTTGGGGTCAATAAAAGGCTTTTTGTTTTCGTTCAATATTATGCTGTTATGAAAGAATGAATGTATGTGTATTTTAGATGAAATTTTACGCCGATTACTTAATTCTGTTTTTACACGTGTCCTTTATACGGGTTGCGACTTGTGTGTCTAGGTGTGTTAGTGTGTGATTTAGAGTATCTGTGAGTTTGATTTAGTGTGTTATTGCATACGACACCCACAAGGACACCCTGTTAGGGTTGCAAATTACGTGTATTAGTTAGTGTATTTGTGTGTGCATAACCTGGCTATCTGTGTTGTTTGGATCGTCAGAAAACATGGTGTGTAATCAGTAGAAAATAACCCGACTCAGTCTGTGTGTGCAAGTCGGTATCATGACAAGGTGAAGTTGGTGGTGCATTCATCAATTATTCTGTGATCATAGTCATGCAGGAAAAGGAAGAAGTTTTTGAGACGTTTAATCTGGCCAGATCTGGTTTAATGATATAAAAACCTCCTCAAACGATTCATTCTGCCAAAGAAGTTTTAGTGCATCAACCTAACCTGACCGTACTAAGATTGATCCGTTTTAACCAATGTTGCAAAAATCGGCCTAGGTGGCCTTGTAATCGCTACTCGGCCATACACCTTGGAAAATAAGGCAAATCGGGTGAAAAATCGGTCTGGTCAAAAATCGGTAAAAAATCGGTCAAATCGGTCAAAAATCGGTTAAATCGGACAAAAATTGGTCAAATCGGCCTAATCGGTCAACGAAAGTCAAACAGTTTTTTTTACAATGTGACTTTGAATTGTTAACTGTTAACTTTTATTATCTATGTCTATGTTTTGAACAATGTAACTTTGAACTCATTTAATTTTAGTGTATTTAAAGTGTTGTATCCATCTCATACAAGTAACTTTGAAATTTATATATAAAATTTGCAAAACCGATTAATCACCGATTAATCGCGCCTAGACCGATTACAGGCTACAGGGTGGTCGACCGCCCGGCTAGCGACTCGCGATTTTTGCAACATTGGTTTTAACCCAACTCCGCTTTGACCTTTCACTTCATTAGCCATCTTGTCGCATTTAAGTATAATCTCGCAATGATGTTTGTGATGGTGAAACAATTAGTTATCTTACCTTAAATTGTACCACACACATCCTGCATTGGTTTGACATTTCTTTTGCACTTTTTCAATCGTCTTCTGTTGCAGTTGTAAAAGCTGTTGCAACTCCCGAATCGGCTGTAGAGTTGCCTCTTACTGCGGAAAACATTGAGAGCGTACTGGATGAAGTTAGACCGTATCTCATTGCGGATGGTGGTAATGTGGCATTGCATGAAATTGATGGAAACATTGTACGCTTAAAGCTACAAGGAGCTTGTGGTTCATGCCCAAGCTCTGTAACCACCATGAAATTGGGCATTGAACGGCGTTTGATGGAGAAGATTCCTGAAATTGTTGCTGTTGAACCAGTACCAGATGAAGAAACAGGCCTTGAGCTGAATGAAGAAAACATAGAGAAGGTATGTGGTTGGATACAGTTTCTGCTTTCAGTCATCTAGTTATTTAGAGGTCACATAATCAGGGTGTGCTTGGTTTGTTGGTATGGGGTTGAGGGAAGGGTTTTGGTTTGTTGTTTGGGCCAGCTGATAAATTAATGGGCCACCCAAGTTATTTAATATAACCCAATTATTATCTTTGATGTTAATTAATAATGGGCTTTCATTTAAAACTTATAGAAGTATAAGTATAATATCATACATTGTACCAAATTTGGTACATCGTACCAAATTATATGATACATCGAACCAAAGCGAACCGGAACGTACCGAAATGAGCCTACCCCCGCTCGTACCAAATTTTAAGGACCCCGCGAACCGCGTTCCCGTTTCACGATCCCGTATCGGAGCGTACCACGTTCCATGTGACTATGTGATAAATATTTGAGTGTCTTTGGTATGCGGGTATGGGTATGAAAATTGAGATTTCATCTTATCGTACCCATCCAAATTCCATCCTGCTTTAAACCCATTCTCAGTGATTGTAGACATCAAACCAAATTTCGGATAATCAATTTTAAATTAGCGTCAAAGTAACTGTTTATCAAATTTTAAATATATGTATATTCCACTTTTTTAACCTAATCTAACACGTCTTTTCACATGAATGTTTTTTGGGTCATTTTATCAATTAGTTTCTCAAAATAATTAATATATCGAATACTCAAACAACCAAAAATTACAAGTTCATACTACAGAAGCACATGCAAATATCATCTCCTGCAAAGGTTACAACTCATTTGATTTAAACCAGTTATCTGACTTTGATTGTCTGCCACGAACATTCAAACATCCTCAGAAATTAGTCACGGTCTGTTTAAGGACAATATGTCACTTCTATGCGTTAGCAACATTCATATTACTTTTAACAATAGGAAATTCAGATATTGTGATGAAGAATTCCTGGATTGTTGTTTAAACGTATGGTCTATAACTATTGTGTACAAGAACGCAAATAGTGACTATCTCATCACTGCTCTCATATACTATACAGAGGCTATTAATTTATTATGGACGAATCTAATCATTTATGTATTTGTAACCGAGCATGAATAGTTATGAAAAATGAACTATTTCGTTATGGTCTGCTATTGGCATATACATGAATAGTGCCGTCCAAAAGAAAAAAAAACATGTACATGAATAGTAGAGGTAACAGGTTGGGCGACATGGGTAATGGGTCGGTCCAGGCCTGGTTGGGTCTTTAGCTAGAATAATAGGTGTACCATGTATGCATTAGAACTAGTTTGACCCCTTTTCTTCTATCCATTTTTTCATTTGATCCATTTGAGATAGAAACACAACCAATTTTTTGACCCATTCATAAGTAAATGGTTAAAAAATGTTACTAATATATTGCTTATTTTCTTATTCTAGGTTCTTGAAGAAATAAGGCCATATCTTATTGGAGCAGCAGGTGGAACACTTGAATATGTGTCTATAGAAGAGCCAATAGTAAAAGTACGCCTTACTGGCCCTGCAGCAAGCGTAATGACGGTAAGAGTAGCTGTCACTCAGAAATTACGTGAAAAAATCCCTGCCATTGCAGCAGTTCAACTTTTACAGTAGATGCAGTAAACCAAAAGAGAGGCCTGTGAACATATAGCAATGAACAAAGGTGATACCATCATGCAGTAAACCCTGTACAGTTCCATTTTCTCCAGGTTTATCACTGTGATTAATATATTTGTTGAAACAAGTATAATTATGACTGCCCTCTTTCATATGCTAATATGCTGAAATCCAGGAGAACGACGTTTTTTTAATCTTTTGTTTGTGTTTTTGGTGCTCTATAGGGAACTGGTAACCGGATGAATCTATCAAGTACTATAATATCTTTTGTTTGCATATTCTACTTTTGTAATATCTTTCTGCTGCAAGAAATTATAATTCCGTCAGTGAACTTTTCAGTTACAGTTTGTTTCATCCGTAAGTGATTATTACAATGATCTTAATAAAACAAGGGTCTAGGAGTATCAAGGTGTGCGGTTGAGGGTTTGATTCTCGTTTGACACATTTGGTGTTGAATTAGGGTGTTTAGAGTTTTCCGTTTGTGATCATAAAAACAAACTTTAGTTATTGTAAGCTAGTATACATATATTTATCAATAAAACTGATGTAGGGTTTTCTGTAATTTTCAAAAAGGTTGATTTTACGGCAACCTAACTTTGGCATAAGCCAAAGAGAACAGTGTGGTCCAATATGTGAGTGATAATTCAAGTTCACCCGGTAGTCATTTAAAATGGTGGTCTGTCTGTCCGTCTAATTAAGACTTATCAAATAAAATCGGATTTATTCTTGGTTACATACGCTACAGGTGGTTGTTTTTTTTTTTGTTTTTTTTTTCTTTCTGTTTTCTGTTTTCTTTTATTCGCTTCAGTGAAAGAGAACAATGTATTCACCAACAGGTTGGCATATTTCTTTAGAATTTTAAGTTGCGTTTAGTTGGAAAACATTTTTCATCATTTTATGTTTCTGTTTTGTAGGAAAAAGGAGGGGGTTTTCATCTTCACAAAACAATTGAAAATTTAAAAAACGCGTTTAGTTAGAGAAACATGTGTTTGTGTTTTCCATTTTGCAAAACTAGAATACATGTTCAAGTGTTGTTGTTTCTATCTCAATTCTCTATTTACTTTTGTAATATTATAAAGACATATTCAATACACAAAAATAGAGGCGGCAAAACGGGCGGGTCGGACGGGCGCGGGCATCAGCCAAAACGGGCACGGGACAAAACGGGCACGGGCTAAAACGGGCACTAATTGGATAAATGGGCTACTGGGTGAATCTTATCTATTTAATGGTTTTTAACGTTTTCGTCCGTATTTTTACGTTTTCGTCCGTCTTTTCCGTTTTCGTCATTTTTTTACGTTTTCGTTCATTTTTTACGTTTTCGTCCGTATATTTACGTTTATGTCCGCTTTTTTGCGTTTTTGACCATTTTTTTACGACTTCGTCTGTTTTTTACGATTTCGTCTGTTTTTTACGTTTTCATCCGTTTTTTTACGATTTCGTCTGTTTTTTTACGATTTCGTCCGTTTTTTACGATTTCGTCATTTTTTACGTTTTCGTCCCTTTTTTTACGTTTCGTCTGTTTTTTTACGATTTCGTCGGTTTTTTTACGATTTCGTCCGTTTTTTAACGTTTTCGTCCGTTTTTTACGATTTCGTCCGTTTTTTAACGTTTTCGTCCGTTTTTTACGATTTCGTCCGTTTTTTACGTTTTCGTCCGTTTTTTGGCCGTTTTTTACAATTTTGTCCGTTTTTTACGATTTCGTTTGTTTTTTAAGTTTTCGTCCATTTTTTATGATTTCCTCTGTTTTTTACGTTTTAGCCCGTTTTTTAACGATTTCGCCCGTTTTTTTACGTTTTCGTCTAGTTTTTTTTACATTTTCGTCTGTAATTTTACGTTTACGACTGTAAAAACGGAAGAAATCGTAAGAAAACAAACGAAATCGTAAAAAACGGACGAAATCGTAAAAAAACGGACGAAATCGTAAAAAACGGGCGAAATCGTAAAAAAACGGACGTATCGTAAAAAACAAACGAAATCGTAAAAAACAAACGAAAACGTAAAAATACGGGCGAAAACGTAAAAAAATCGTCGAAATCGTAAAAAAACGGACGAAAACGTAAGAAATTGGACGAAAACATAAAGAAACGGATGAAATCGTAAAAAAACGAACGAAATCGAAAAAAAAAGACAAATCGTAAATAAAACAGACGAAAACGTAAAATACGGGCGAAAACGTAAAAAAAGTGTCAAAATCGTAAAAAACAGACGAAAACGTAAAAAAAGGACGGAAATGTAAAAAAAAGGCCGAAAACGTAAAAAAACGAACGAAATCGTAAAAAACGGACGAAATCGCAAAAAAACGGACGAAATCGTAAAAAAACGGACTAAATCGTAAAAAAGGACGAAATCGTAAAAAATAGACGAAATCGTAAAAAACAGACGAAATCGTAAAAAACGGACGAAAACGTAAAAATACGGGCGAAAACGTAAAAAACTGTCGAAATCGTAAAAAACGGACGGAAACGTAAAAAAAATCTGTAAGCGTACATAAACGTAAAAAATAAAGGAAAAATAGATATGGGTGTCATAAAAGGAAAACGGGGAAAACAAAATAAAATTGTTTTCTAGTTTTGTGTATAAAATGAGAAAATAGGGATTTTGTGTTTTGTAAAAAATTATGTTGGAAAACGACGAAATGAGCGCGATCTCTGTTTTCCTTGTTTTCCACAAAACATTTTGTGAAAAACAAGGGTATTTTCCTCCAACTAAACGCAACCATATGTGTTTTGCGTTATAGTTATTTTTACCTCAGTTTTCATCTTATAACATTTTTTAGAACGACAACATTTTTCACACCCTATATCACCTATCTCACAATATATATCTCACAAATTACTCTAGCAAGGCTTGAACTCACAACATTTAAGTTGGTGGAGAACTCACATACCATTAGACCAAAGGCTTTGAGTTTAGTGGTATGTGAGTTCCTCTAAAAAAATTATATAAAGGGTGATATTAAAGAGCGGTGAGCGTTGTAAATTTTAATGTTCGTTTGACAAACAACAAGCAGCTTTAACTATTTTTTCGGAATGCTCCTTTTTCCAACGCTCCATTAAGTAGCATTTAGGAGATTTGAGCATTCAGGAGCTGTTTTACACATTATAATTACAACTACTGCTACGTTACCAAACATTAAAAAAAATATGCTACTGCTCACTGCTACTACTATTTTACCAAACAGACCCTTACAATGAGTGTCTTGGTTAGAGTTTTTTCGCCAGCTTAAATCATTCTAAGAAATAACTTTAAAAAGTCATATGTGAGAGATGAAGTGTTAATTCATTCGGTCGGGCTACATCTGCTTTCCTGTTATAGTAGACGTTGTGTTTTTTGTGCGGGTTTTGTGTCCTTTGAAAGTCACTAACATAGTGCCGAATTCTAACTCCGGTGTCTTCAGGTTTGACACTTGTGAAAAATTATAACAAAGATCACAAAACACTTGAGTTTTATACCACTAACCTACTCTTTTATTTTTTAATCACAATATCTGACTATCACTTTAAATGTGATATCAGGTTATGAGTTCAAATACAATACAAGAAAAGATAAACAAAAATTACATCAGAAACCTAATTCATTCTCAAAGATAGAGAGAGATTATTAAAACTAAGAATATATGAATTATAGAGAG
>BQNB010059082.1:0-28568 GCA_026074375.1 Tanacetum coccineum | reverse complement strand
ATGTCTTACTTAGTAAACTAATGTAATTCCATATAAGTCTTCGTATTTTAAGGCTAACAATCTTTCCCCAATATGTAGACATACGGAGTTACTTACAATGTTCCTAACAAGTAGAAATACAACAAAGTAAAGTCTTCCAAAGTGCTTCCAATGTTGAAGATGTCTTCTGAGTTCTTTTTATCTTGAAACTTGTACTCCAGCTTGGATCTTCAGTGTCTTTACTTATTCAGGAATCATTGTAGTATGCATGAGTTAGATTAACTTCCCCCCAATTCATGCAGCATATCTTGAAAGGCTTTCTTTATAGACTCTTTTTTGGCGAAGTTTGTGAATCCGCTCCCCCCAAACCAATATTCGTATCTTGAACAGATTCTGAAACTTTGATGTAGCTTAAACGATCTTCTAACTTTGACATTTAAAGTGCACAGCAAAATATTGTATAAGAATAATCCATCCACACCAATTAATACTACTTCTATACTATTTTATGACATTTGGTCTTGGTGAATATCTGTTCGAGGGAATATGCAAGAGATCAGCAACACTTTTCTCACGCATGCATAATACTTCACACAAACCATACTAAGTAAAGTAGTATACACTACTTCCCCCTAGAAGTTGACCTGATTACATCAAAGTACACGTTTTCCCCTATGATGGTTTCGAACTCTCAGAAGCATCATTGACGTGTACGCCCATATACTCGAGAAGTTCTTGTTTTAAGCAAACATCTTGAAAAGTTATGAATGACATTGAAAAACTTTGAAAGATTTTACGTAGGTGAAGTACCATTGACGTTCTGTAGAACAATAATATCCTGTGAGAATTGCTGATCACATCTCATCCTTTTAAACTCTCTGGCTAACTTACCAACCTCGTATTTTGTTGGCTATTTTTTGTAACCACTGATGGAGAAAACCCGATATTTTAAACTTGAAATTGAAGTACAATCCTCCAAATTTATTACTTAAGCTTACATTGTTGTTAATTGAAGAACGGTGCAGAAACGAATTTCGAAGTACACTATACTCTAATCACAAAGTATATGAAAAGTACAACACCTCTTGAAAGTATCCACATATGCATCTGCACGTGACACTGAACACTACAATGTAACTCCTTTAAGTGATAGCTATAACCCGTAAGTACTATAATGTAACTCCTTACATCAGGTATACCTAGATAATTCAAGTCCCAATCATAATCCTTATGTGCTTAAGCAATATATCAATCGATAGAGGGGGTTTAATAAAGAAAAGGGGTAGAAAGTAGAAGGAAGTCTCGATGATGAAATAAGTAGACGCCTTCGTGAAACCCACTTCAATATCAAATAAGGGATACCAAATCAACTCCATGATTACTTGACATTCTAAATCCAAATTCATAGCCGTTTGACATTTTAGTTAATCTTGTATAGGATCGTTTAAGAGCATAATGTGATGTTTGCTTTGGTGGTGTTGTTTTGATTATTATATTCCTAAATTTGGTCATATGCCCAAAGCAAAACATGGTTTTTCCTTAAACCGTGGCCCATCAGCCCTTAAACCATGGTACACAAAATACATGTAAGCCACCTTGATAAACCGCGAAAACATATCTTAAACCGAGGGTTCTCAAAACCTGTAAAACTCTATAAACCGCGAAGCTAGATCCATAAACCGCGAGATCTTTGACACATAAACCATGGAGAAGTGAAAATCAAAAAACCAGCGGTTTAAACACACCAAAATGTCCACGCCCCCAACGCTCGGTCTATAGGTCGTTATGATGTCCGAGGCGTGCCAGTCATAATATACATCACACAAGATCAAAGGAATGACCTCTATTAGGGTGTTTAAAAAAAATACATTCATACTGATAACATTTTTTTGAAATATAATTAAGTCTTACATCATTTCATAACATAATTAAAAGATTTGCAGAAGCGTAAGTAAATTATAGCGGAAGCATAAAATGTTTGAAATGACAATGAGTATGATAATAGATAAGTCTTGAAAAGTATAGTCAGACAGCAGGAAGATACCACTACGAGCAAATCAATAATAGCGCTCAACATCAAGCACCAAGGAATGAAAACATGCGTTTACACACTGACCAGCGCGCTAAATGTTGGTGAATTTCCGCAGTTTAGTTATATCATAAGTATGGAACACAATAATTTAAAACACATGATCATTGTAACACATACAACAATCACAAAAGTATATTTACGTTGCGCTAAGCTCATGACACCAAGGCTACGACAGTTTGTATGCCAATCAATTTCAGACATAATAAGATATTAAGTGCCCATGTAGATGTTCAACACGAAACATCTGTATTCCGACAGATACACATCCGTTCTGAGTAGTGTCGATCTCTCAACAACTAAGTGCTACCATTACCGTAAACAGAGAATTATCAAGATCCTAAAATAAGATCTATTTATAACACTCGCACCTACACAAGGTAACTAACGGCTCATGATAGTGGGGCATGATGGGTTATTGCTACGTAGGCAACACGTAAACAAGTAAAGTAATTCAAAGTCAACCGATTCATAGTGTTCATCCCACGTTTTTACAATTAAAACGCGCAAGCAATGCTTACACCCCAAAAATACGCTGAATGTAAAACATAAAGCCGTAGGAGCTGACGAACTACACCCTCACTGATGAAGTGAAGTAGTGGAAAACTAGAAGAATGTATCACGACGGATCCGCCGACGAAGCACGGTACACAACCTAAATAAGTAAGAGTAGTCGATTTAGGAATAATATCATGGAAAAGCTTGATAATGCATAAGGGTTTTTCAAAAGTATTGTGTATTATGGATTCATTAGAAATGTAGCATTATAGATCGTGTTGTGGTTGCAACGATTTGACTCGATAAAAATATCTCGAAATACTAAGTATATAATATATATATATATATATATATACATATATATAGATATATATATATATATATATATATATATATATATATATAAAATATATATATATATATACTATTACTAAGAATAATATATAAGATCGAATATATCATTCGGAAACGTACTCGATTTCCTAATAAATAAACCACGGTGTCTGTGATATAAAAAGTTTCGAACGTTTTTTAATATACGTATTACTTAGAATAGTTTTATATTATTAATAAAATATAAATAATCGACTTTTAGTCGCACCTTTAATAAAATAAGTTTTCTAATATATTTCAGAAATGTATAGTTTTTATGAAAATTTGACATGACCCGTTCGTTTATATACATTTTTCCAAAGTCATAGACTTTATTAAATATCACTTTCCAAATAATACTCACTTTCTCGACAAAACCAAATTACATCTTTTACTTACATTTTATCCAAACTCGTTTAAAAAAACGGACTACAACGAATCGACAACCGCATTTAGATACCATTACGTAACATTACTACAATAAGCAATAGGGTTTCACAATACGCCATAAGCTACACACATAAAGACCCAGTCTCGCCCACGCATAAATACAGCGATGATGACTAATGGCCTTTATTGGACATTCGCCAAATAAAATCCAACAGCGCGATATATTAAAAATTTGCCATCAATCCGAAAAGCTCCATATCATTAAGAGAAAAACAAAAGGATTAATCAAATATCTAACAAAATGATTTTCTTTTGAAGTTTTGTTGGGCCGAGAGCCTCATAAGCTCTAATAAGCCCATTCAAGCTTAATGATAAGCCGAATAAGCAATTAAGCCCAATGATAAAATATTTTATTACACAAAAATAACAACCACAACGCAACTACATATTCCTTATAATTTATTTATTTTCAGTCGAACCATATATAAATCCTTTTTAGAGTTTTGTAATGTCACACCCCGCCAAGGCGGAAATGCGAGGCGTAAACAAGAATGGATATCATCACAACACATGGTGTCTATATAGAGAATACTAAAATAAAAACTAAAGTAAAGCAAAGACACAAAGTGTCATAACAATACCCAAAACCTAATGGTGTCTTTATTAATGAGAAAGATGTCTCGTCAATAAATAACATGCGAAACATAATCCAAACAATTCATGCAAACGCATTTATTCAAATAGAAAGCATAAATAAACTCCAAGCATCCTACGGTCTCTTCTAGCCACTTCACTCTATCATATCACCCTTAAGCTCACCTGAAAATGATCTGCTTAAAACGTCAACATAAAGTTGAGAGCGAGAATCATAGTTTTACTGACATACAATAAATCCATAGAAACTTCACTTAGCTGCTGCAATTACCAAACAATTTTGACAACAAATAACAACAACGGAACGACAATGTGGCGCAACGAGTCCACCAATACAGAATCAACTACATATGTGCGCTAATCCCCCTGGCCTCATATTAGCTCAACGCAGTCTTACCACCGTCACACCTTGTTTTGCATATTGGGAATCTACAATACCAGAACATAATCATACGCAACGCTAACGGACGGAACGTGCCCACAGACATTCCAATTACCACATAAATGACAGGCAAGCATAAAACACATAGATAACGCCACGGACAACAAGCATGCCGTTCCTCAGGCGCCACAAAACGATAACCATGACAGAACGCACAGGGGCACGATGAAACTCACCTTTGCAATAGCTTTCCAAAACACCATTCTAACAAAAAGCTTCACAAACAACTAGCACAAATCTAAACAACAAAATAACTCGTGTTACACGCTACTAAGCCAAAAGCTTAAGCACATGTAACAATCATATGATGGATGTATAAGGTGTTTAGTTACCCTCATGGGTCACCCCGACACCATGCCCGACATTAAACCAATTCGTTTACCACATTATTCAAAGTCTATCCCAAATTTACCCGAAAATGCAAAATTTTGATCTCACTATTAAACCATTATTCCTAAACCAAACCTACTTGAGCTTTATAAATTTTTTACCAAAAAGTCACAGATTAAATACCATAGAGTCTACTAACTAACTATCCATTGCGATTTTTTACAATAATTTATTTCCCTTCTAAGTGGTCTCAAATAAAATCAAACTTTTAACTACCCAGTTTCGGAACTATCGCAACACTAAAACGATTTGGACCTAAAAACCATACAATAGAGACTCGTAAATCAGAAGCTACCCTTTTAGGAGATTCTCTAATAGACACATAGAAATAAACTCCATTATAAGGCTAAGTAAATTCTGAGATTTAAGTGGGGTTTTAACACGGCTCGGTTAAATCTAGCGACCTATAATCTGACCCGTATTTACTATTTTGACAACTTTTCTTGCAACCAACGTTTGACTGACTTGCCGACCTCAAAAACCTTCAAGGCCAGATGTTCTGGAAACTAGACTCTCTGAGCTACGTCATAGACACCGGAAACTTGACAAAGATCTAAAACCATACATTGAGAAATCAGGCCGCGACAACACAGACACCTAAATTCTGCCACAATCTAAATCAAATTCTAACGCGAATTAAGTCTAACCAATTAACAACCCCATTAAGCTTCTAATTAAACCCTAATCATTGCAATATAATTAAACATCATTAATTTACTGATTTTAACAGAAACCTCTAATTCTATCTTAATAAATAATTATTACATGAATTAATGATTAATAACTAACAAGATTAATTAAAACTTACCTTAGAGCTTGATTTCTTCACAAAAGCCAACAAACCCTAAGATTTTTCTCCTCCATTATTCTTGTTACGGAACGAGTTAATACCAAATGGGAGGGTGAGATGGTGGATTAATCTCATATTTATAACCTTAGAATCCTAATTTGAATCAAACTAGTTTCCTTTTTTTTCTTTTTCTTTTTTTTTCTTTACACCGGCCGAATATACTATATATATATATATATATATATATATATATATATATATTATTTAATTACCTTATTTACTTAATTCCCTTAAGTTTTTATAAAAACCTAAGCTAATTTGGGTAAACCTTTTTTACTTAAACGCAATTTACTAGTCTTTTAAAATAAATAACTTTTCATTTTTATTAATCCTAACTTTCCAAAAATAGGAACTTAATTTCTTTCATATCCTAACTACTAAAACCTAATCTTATCCTAAATTACTAACACAAAAATACATATACGTAATAATTACTTACACAATTAACACGAAACCGCTTAAATTACCAAATTCATTTCCTTGTCACCAAAAGTGAACGAAACGAATTCAATCAAATCTCACTACTATTCCAATCTCATTGAGATGATAACACTCAATAGATTGACTATCAATTTCCCACATAATCCACATAAACGCATATAAACACATATAAACACAAATAACACATAACCCATACATTACAACCGATACACAAGTCAACACTAATAGTTTGACTAACTTGCTCAAGTCATGGTTGTCACAGTATCCCCTCCTTTAGGAAATCTCGTCCCGAGATTTAACTAGCCGACTCATCAGCTCGCTCAATGAATAACTAAGGATACTTAGACTTCATATAATCTTCGCGTTCCCAAGTAAACTCAGGTCCACGCTTAGAATTCCAACGAACTTTCACAAGCGATATCCTACTACGTTTTAAACTCTTAACTTCACGGTCCATAATTTCTACAGGTTCCTCAACAAAACGAAGAGTTTTGTCAACCTTAATCTCGTCTAATGGCACATGCAAACTAGCATCCGCCAAACACTTCTTTAGGTTTGACACATGAAACGTGTCGTGTACTCCACTCAATTCTTCAGGTAATCTCAACCGATAAGCTACAGGACCGATTCTTTCAAGAATCTTAAATGGCCCTACATACCTCGGTGCTAACTTACCCTTTTTCCCAAATCGAATTACACCTTTCCATGGCGACACTTTAAGCATTACACGATCACCCACCTCAAACTCTAACGGTTTGTGCCTATTATTAGCATATCTCTTTTGACCATCCCTCGCCGCTTGGAGCCTCTCTTTTATAACTACTACTTTATCAGTCGTTTCTTGCACCAATTCGGGTCCAATCAAGCTACCTTCCCTAATTTCAGCCCATAACACAGGTGACCTACATTTTCTTCCATATAGTGCTTTGAACGGAGCGCACCGAATGCTAGTGTGATAACTGTTGTTTATCAGATAACTCACTACGGTAAGTGGACATCCAACACAAGCCGACCTAAAGTTCTTCACGCACGCCCTTAGCATGTCCTCTAACGTCTGAATTGTACGTTCACTCTGTCCATCTGTCTGAGGGTGATAAGCCGTGCTCATATCCAATCACGTTCCTAAGGATTTCTGAAATGTTTGCCAGAGACGTGATGTAAACCGTGTGTCACGATCCGAAATAATCGACACAAGCACTCCATGATGCGCGACAATTTCATCGGTGTATAACTTCGCCAATTTCTCCGTACTATAATCTTCACGTATTGCCAAAAAATGTGTTGATCTGGTCAATCTATCAACTACAACCCATATTGCATCATGCCTATTCCGGGTTCTAGGTAATTTAGTGATGAAGTCCATGGTTACGATTTTCCAACTTCATTTCAAGATATCCAAGTTGTTGTAATAAGCCCGAAGGCCTTTGATGCTCAGCCTTCACCTTTGCACAAGTTAAACATTCGCTAACATAGGTAGCAATATCCCGCTTCATCCCCGGCCACCAGTACATATCTTGAAGGTCATAGTACATCTTATCCGCTCCAGGATGTACAGAATACCTGGACTTATGAGCCTCATCCATAATTATTGTTCTCACACCTCCTACCAACGGAACCCATATTCAATCCATGAAGTATAAACTTCCGTCTCTTTTCCTTTCCATTTGTTGATCTAAGCCATGCAACCTTTCATTCATTACGTTATCTTGATCAAATGCTTCACCCCGAGCTCCCAATATCATCCCTTTCACTCCAGACTGAATAGTCATTGCCATCGCCCACACTCGTTTAGGTTTCACCCTTTCCTTCCTACTTAGTGCATCTGCCACTACATTCGCTTTACCCGGGTGATATCGAATTTCACACTCATAATCACTAAATAACTCGATCCATCTCCTTTGTCGCAATGTTCACTCCTTCTCTAATCAAATTGAGTTGGTAGACTCCTGTGATCCGTGTAAATAACACTTTTCGTACCATATAAATAATGTCTCCAAAATTTTAAAGCAAACACCACTGCCCCTAACTCAAGATCATGTGTAGTATAGTTCTTCTCGTGAATCTTTAACTGTCTTGACGCATAATCAATTACCTTATTTCTCTGCATGAGCACACAACCCAACCCCAGATTCAAAGCATCACAATAAACTACAAAATCTTCAACTCCATCGGGAAGTGACAATATCGGCGCTTCACATAAATTATTTTTCAAAGTCTGGAAAGCCTATTCTTGATGCAACACCCCACCCGATACTTTGATTCATCTGAGTCAACGAAGTAAGAGGTATTAGCAATCTTAGAGAAGATTACGATAACATGCCGGGTAGTAACCGCTAGACCCAAAAATGATCAGATTTCAGACGATGTTGTAGGAGCTTTCCAATTCTTTACAGCCTCAATCTTACTTGGATCTACGTAGATACCATTCTGGTTGACCACGTGACCAAGGAAATGCACCTCTTGCAGCCAGAACTCACACTTGGAGAATTTAGCACACAACTTCTCCTTCCTCAATAATTCTAAAACTAACCTCAAATGCACCTCATGCTCCTCCTTCGATTTCGAATAAATCAAAATATCATCTATGAAAACAATGACGAACTTATCTAGATACGGTTTGCAGACTCGATTCATCAGATCCATAAAGACTGCTGGGGCATTGGTTAGTCCGAAAGGCATAACGGTAAACTCAAAATGTCCATACCTTGTTCTAAATGCGGTTTTAGGAATATCATCCTCATGTACTCGGAGCTGATGATAACCTGATCGAAGATCTATCTTGGAAAAGAAACGCGAACCTTGTAGTTGATCAAATAAGTCGTCAATTCTAGGGAGAGGATATCGATTCTTAACAGTCAACTTGTTTAATTCCCTATAATCAATACACATACGAAAAGAGCCATCCTTCTTCTTAACAAACAACACAGGTGCCCCCTACGGAGAATGACTAGGTCGAATAAAACCCTTGTCTTGCAACTCTTGAAGTTGCCCAGACAATTCTTGCATTTCCGAAGGTGCTAAACGATAAGGGGACTTTGCAACAGGCATTGCTCCAGGAATTAAGTCTATACGAAACTCAACTTGTCTCTGCGGCGGCAATCCTGACAAATCCTCTGGAAACACATCAACAAAATCCCGTACCACAGAAATATCACCCACCTTTGGTTCATCTACTTTCACGTTCATTAAAGTTTTGCCTACTCCCAACGCACGCTCTCCTTGTACCCTATAATTTGACCACCAATCAATGGTATTTCAACTACCTTTCATGACATACTATCACGGCCTTATTTTTAGATAACTCAACCAATCCCACAATCACAACAAAACTTCCATGACCCAACGGTATCAAATCTATAGTGAACAAGGAATTCCCTAGTTCTAGTTTGCAACCACGTATAATCCTGTCAACTTCTACCTTTTTACCATCTGCTATTTCTATCACATAACTAGGATTCACAATACTAGATTTCACATTTAGCAGAGATACAAATTCAAGTAGACATGAAACTAAAATCAGCTCCAGAATTAAAAAGTACAGTAGCAAAAGAATTGTTCAAAGAAAAAGTACCCGTCACCACTTTAGGATCCCGCGAAGCCTCAGTCCGCATTCCGATCACATTGTGAAGCTCTTCCCGAGTTTGATTTACCATTATTCGGTTGTTACGATTTCCCTCTAATGCAATGATTTTTGCTTAACCAGGGCTCGGTTTAACCTGGGACAATGGTACTGAAACTGATCACTGCCCCCACACTCGTAACAAACCTTCCTGTTATAACCCACTCTAACCTCATTCACCAGAGTTACTCGCTTAAATGGTGCCCGACACTCTCTAGCAAGATGGCCAGGCCTCTGGCAGTTAAAACACAACCTACACTCTCCACCCTCCGGATGATAAGTATAGCATTTGGTACACTTGGGGTATTGATTCACAAACTCATTTTTAGGAGGGGTTGTTGCCACATAACCCGCTCCCACCTTTGCCTTCTTTTTATCCCTCCATGACCCTCCAGACTTAGCATCCTCTTCTACTGCTTTCCTCTTCTCATTACTCTTTGACAAGGTACCACAGCTAATAGCCTCGTCGGTGAGTATACCAGCTCTCAGAATTGCATTCTGGATAGTTGTTGGCTGAGTCGCCTTGAGCATTCCTCTAATCTCAGGCGCTAATCCCGCTATATACCTTTTGATGTGTGCCGACTCAGGTGTCACCAGATGTGGAACCAGTTTGGCCAGTTCATGGAACCGATCCGTGTAGGCTGCATGGTTGGCTCCTACCATCTTGTGATTCCAAAATTCATTCTCTAACCTCTCCATTTCATTACTTGGACAAAATTCCTCCACCAGCAGAGCCTTAAAATCATTCCAGGTCATGCCAATTGCTGCTTCACGGCCTCTTGCCTGGATTTGAGTGTTCCACCATGTCAGTGCCTTGTTAACAAACGAACTAGTAGCATACTTCACTTTTTGATTCTTCGAACACCCACTATTGTCAAGTACATTCTCCATCTTCTCAATCTAGCGGGTAAGTACTATAGCACCTCCCTTTCCGTCATACTCCTTAGGGCCACACGCCTGAAATCCCTTGTAGGAACACCCATTGTTCCCACCATTCCTATTGTTGTTATTTCCATTGTTGTTGTTATTTCCATTGTTGTTGTTGTTGTTCATGTTGTTTGTCACTTGAGTGACGATATGGGGAATGCTATTTTGCAATTGCTGCGCAATGATGGCAGCGATGTCGGGTTGCCCATTTTCGTTGTCATTAGTCCGTGTTCGAACCATTCTGAGTAAGATAGTATTAACGCACTTTAGATGAGGGGAAAAGGGTTTTTAACCCAACTATCCTATCAGCATAACATCATAACCATACAAAACACATGCATAAACACTCATCCAACCAGCATGTTGACACCAAAGCCGTGTAATCATACTTGCAAGTCCACTTGTGTTGTGGCGCATGTATAATTATGTTGGCCACCATAATTATAGATGCCCCCTTTCACAAGTGTACTCCCTCCTATGAAGACACTTCTCAAATATCACAAGAACATAACCCATACGTCACATGGCAAACCACCACATTATAAAACTCAAGATATTTTAAAGAAAATCACACATTTCACTATCATAGAAAAACTCGACAAATCATACTCAAAATAACATACCTAACAAAATTCAAACCAAGACGAACCAATTCAAAAGAAAATCCTAAGGTCTTAGAGTTCATAACGAGACGAAACTAAGCACAACTCAAATTCTATTACTACTACCAGTATCCCCCAACTCATAGTCTTTAGGCACACTCCTTGCCGTTGATTTTAAAGCCGAATCATCATCATCTGACACCTCATATTCTACTTGTTCCCAGTATATCATCATCCTTTCAATTTCTTTCTCTTTATCAGTTAGTTGGTACTCATGAAACTTCCCGGGGTATCTAGTAACCACCCCGTTCTTTGTCACAGTTGTTACTATTTTCTCCACCTCTCTTCCCTCTACTAATTCTATAGTCAATCTTTCTTCCACTCTGCATGGGTACATAGCAATTGGTATGCGGATCTTACGACTAATCCGGCTTACACATGCCTGTGTCCCTGGTTTGTAATATCCCTTACGTCCTGTCGCAATGGCGACTCCCATACGGAACTTCTTAGGAAGAAAAGGAGACATAGCTAATTTAACAAGAAATAAGGCACACTATATCAGGTAAAGGCGATCAAAATAGCTAAAGAAAATCAACAAAACTAAGAAATAAAATCATATAATTAAGGGGGAAAACGTATACTAAATATACTACTAAACGCTTAAGCCCTAACATGTATCTACGTGAAGGACTCCTAGGTTATAGTCTAGTCTCAACCACCTACTTCTCTATAACCTGGCTCTGATACCAATCTGTCACACCCCGCCTAGGCGGAAACACGAGGCGTAACATCATAGATATCATCACAACACAATGGTGTCTACTATAGAGAAATCTAAATGAAAGAAATAATTAATTCAGAAATGGACACAATGTGACATGACAATACCCCAACACAAGATAAGGAGTCATGCATTACTAAAGTAATGTCATACACAAAACAAAATGATCCAAATACCAAACAATCTCCAAAATCAAGTAATCAGCAAAACAAATGTCATAACTGAAAAGACTAGAAAAGACAACTCCACAAGCAATGCCTAGGGTCTCTCTAGCCACTCTTCCTAACATCCTTCTTATCATCCCGATACTCACCTGAAAATGATGCTTAAAACGTCAACATAAAGTTGGTGAGAGTCATAGGTTTAAGACACGATATAAATCCAGTTAAATCATTACTGTGATAAATGAAAACACTGCATGACAATAAATGAACTACCATATAAGCTACCATGTAAACCAAATCAAATCCAATCCAAACCAATACCATTCATACGATTACGAGACATCTCTATCGCAGAACTACTCTAGTTGATCACTAAGCCATGGAGCATACCACAAATCCACTCTAATTAATCACTAAGCCATGGAGCATACCACAAAACCCACTCCAATTGATCACTAAGCCATGAAGCGTATCACATCACAAACATGTAGCACATAACATATAATAGCCACATAAAGTCCATGCATCACTTTAAACACATTATCACAGTAATCAAAACATTTCCATACTAGCATCATTTCCATCCCAAGTTTAAAACAAGTAAAAGTGGGACTATGAAACTCACCTTAGCTTAGCTTAATCCAAAAAGGTTCCAAGAAGCTTCACAAAGATCTAAATAACAAAACATACGGATATTAACATCACTTTGGTCATCACTCCAATAGGGTGTAACCTCAACTATGATGGATTCTAAGCGATCTATCAATGTTCTAAACTCATTTTGTACCTTTTTAAATTCTTACATAACTAGCTTACACTTTATTCTTACACTTTCAATTTTCTGGATTTGAGCAGAATTTTAGACTCACTTGCACGCCCTAAACGCACCACTTATACATCTTTATAATTCTTGGCAAAATTCCACAGGTTACTAATATGACTTATGAACCCCCAATTACTCCCCCAAAGTTCATACTCTTTTATAAATACCCTTTAGAAAATCATAACACCAAGTGTCCAAAATTCGGCTAGTAACAGACACCCTAAAAGTTTGATGTTTATTTTAAACACCACCCCATACTTAGCCAAAACTCAGGGGTCACACACAACATATGAAAATGACTTCCACGTGAATATTATCCCTTGAGGAGGTGTCTAAGTATTTTTAGAAAAATCAAAACCCTAACTGAAACCCGTCAGAAAATTCACTATTTTGCACACTTATCTTATAAAAATTATTTGACAACCTTCCCGACCATGAAAACTCTTAGGGCTGGATTCTTTGGAAAGAAGACTCAGAGGGCTACTGTTTAAAAAAAGAAACTCTTAAATATCATTCTTCATCATAGAGAAAATCGCTGCGTTGAACGCAACCCTAATTCTCACAACCCTAATCAAGATTTCATGCAAAACCCGTAACATGTAATTTGCATGATTATTCCCCTAATTTCAATTCTAATCAATACTATGAACATTAATAAATTCATATGATACTGTATTTTATTAAAACCCTAATCCATCATAATTAAGCTATAAGAATTAAAAGATTTAAAGAGGTTTAATATATTTACCTTGATGATTAGCACCTAAACCACACTCTTGAATGACTCTTGGATCCACAAATGAAAAAAAAAACTTCTTAGGGTTTTGAGGGAGGTTGAATCTCACGGCACGAGAGAAGAAGGTTGAGAAAAGATGGGCCAAGTTGGTTTTATAATTGTTTCTTTGAGTCTTAGCCCAACTCAAATAAGCCTAAAAGAAAATATTATTTATTTTTTTATATTTTTTTTAAAAACCCAAATCGGACGCCCCTTGTATGTACATTTTTTTTTATTTTTTTTAATTATTAATTTACTACTTTACTTCATTTCCTTAAATTTTTATAAAAACCTAAGCTAATTTGATCAAACCTTTTTACTTAAACGCCACTTACTAACCTTTTTAAAAAAAACTTTCGTATTCACCAAACCACCTTTCCATTTTAGAAAGTTTGCCAACATACTTTCATACTCGCTCACTATTACATTTTCAAAAAGCCACGATTATCATAAACGCTTAACACTAAATCATCCAACTATTGACGTAGCATTACATGCAATACGCCATTCCTCTCCTTTATCACTAACGTGAACAAATGGAATACTCATAATTCCACACAAACATTCCCAAAATGAGATGCCCAAACATCTCAAAATGATATCATGCACATACTTAACACACTTAGCACACTTAAAATCATATAGCACACACATAAACACATAAAATAAGCTCTCAGCCATTACTAATGGTATAAACTAACCTGCTCAATCTCAGTTGTCACACAGTTCACCCTGCTTTTTTGTTTTAAATAGTCTATTTATTTTTGATCAATCGAGTTGAGCTCTGATAAAAATTCTTCACATTTTAAATAATCATTTAGAGAAAGTAAGCCAGCTTTAGCTTTCGAGTCCCAATCAATTAGAAAATCTTGAATATCCTTTTTCTTTTTGTTAATTTCACTTGATCTAATATTCCACCAATCCTATATATCTTTTTTAAGGTTCTTCAATTTATTTTTCGAGACAATATCAGGCGACCCTGTATACACCATATTTCCCCATGAAGCCTTTACAACATTTGAAAATCTATCCTCGTTCATCCAATGGTTGAATATTTTGAAACATTTAGGACCAAAGTTTCTTGAACTAATTGAAATCATAATGGGGCAGTGATCAGAATTCAATCTATCAAGAGTTTTCCTTTAGGCATCTAGTGGACACTAGAGAGGAGGCGGGGAGGATAGAATAGTTTATAGGTTTCAATTTTCGTTTTAAAACTTTGCTTTCAAAATACTTAGATTCGAGTAGTATGTTTAACCAACCAACAATATGAATCAACCAAGTAAATATCTAAACTAATAGTAAATAACAATCACAACAATATAAAAAGATGAGAGAAGGAACAATCAAAACCAAACCCCAATAATTTATAGTGATTTTTTCGGCCTACAGAAGCACTTCTTCGCCCGACTCCCACTCCTCCGAGTACCTACCTTGAGATTTCACTATGTCACAACTTCCTTCACGGCGAGAAAACCGTTACAGAGTCACATAAGTTATTTTCCGACACTAAGCTAAATGTCGAGTCCTAATCTTAGCTAGAACCAATCTACCACTTCACAATCACTACACGATCACTAGATCTACACTATCGGATTTACACAATATCCGAATCACACAAATACACAAGATAATTACAATAGAGATTTGGTACTTAGAAGAAAAGAGGAGAGATCACTAATCAACACTTCATTTCTTGGTGAATACGAGTGTTCTTCTCTTGCACTTGAATGAGAGGGAAGAGATGAGAAGAAGAGATTAGATCACTTAAAAAAAGATCAAGAGATGTTAGTGAGAGAAAGAAGGTTTTTAGAGAGAGAAAGAAGTGTGAGAAAATTCGTGTAAAAAAGTCTGATTTTCTACAAGGAATGAAGCAGTATTTATAGGCAGGAAAATCCAACGGTCACTGTGGGCGGTCCTGGCGGTCCCAGATATATAAGGGGGCCGACAGGCCTATAAGGGGGCCGCCCAGTAGACTACGCTCCTCTTTTTTTGTCTTTTTGTGAGGAAGGTTGTATCTGGTATGAAACCTTCCATTTTGGAGGAGAATATTGTTGATGATAGTTCAATCCTTAGGAATGATGAACCAAATATTCCCGGCACTAGGATAGAGCCCATGAGTAATAAGGAAAGTCCGGAGGTGGAGATTACTAAAGATAAGGAGGTAAAGATTACTAAGGAGACTCAAGTGGTGGAGATTACTAACGTTGTTATACCAGTGAATCTAAATGATGACGATGAATAAATAACTGATGAGGTGTATGAATTAAAGAGAAGGGAGAAAGGGAAACTTGTAGAGGAGACTAGGTATTCACCAATCCCCACACCAATTAGATCTCCTAGGATTCATACTAATCTCGTATCTTCGGATACCGAGAAACTACAGGAATTGACGGATACTCCTCATACTACATCATCATCAAGTTCACCTCACAAAAATTTAGCTAAAACGAATCAACTTCTATCATTGTTTAAGATAAAACCTACTCGCTTCAAACGCTACAAGAGATTCTTTCACGAGTGATTGGTATAAAACCAACACACGTAACTATAAAATATAATATGATGGAAAATTACCAAACTACCCTTGAGGACAAAGGTAGAAAGAACAATCTTCACAAATATATATATAAAATAATACGTATATTAACCGAGAAGTATGATTCCCGGGTCGTTATTCCCCAACGATTTGCGAAATTGAAACCACGTTTGATGTTCGGACAATGATTTGAAATGGAAACAAAGATTGATTTGATTATCTATTTCTACAAATTAAAATCAACAGTTAAAATAAGCAAACAATAACAATTAAAATAGAAAGCAAATAACGGGAAATCAAACTTTAACTAAAAACGCAAAACGGGAACCCTAAATGGCAGTTAAAAACCTTAAATTTCCAAAATTAAATCTAAGATGAACTTTTCTCTTTTGATAGACTTTAATTAACTAAAAAGTAAGTTTAAAGAAAACTAGAACAAAAACGGAGTTGAAATGAGCTTAAAAACACGAAAAATGTAAACGGGAACGAATCCCGTTCTTTAAAAAATGAAATTTTGCAAATTAAACCCTACGAAGGCAAAACTAATTTTCCTAGAAACTTTACGATAAAAGAAAATTTTCTAAAAAAGATTTATATTTTTTTGATTATTTTTCTATTTTTTATGATTTTTTAAAGTTTTTAATAAAAATAAATGTTTAAAAATACTAAACTAATTATAAAAATTCTAAAAAAATACAGAAAATAGCTTGAACTAAATAGAACCTAGGAAAAATAAGCTTGGGGTCACAGCTTAATGAATAAGCTACGAAATAAGCTATAACAGCTTATAAGCTAAATAGGAGAAAACGTGTATAAAGATTAAATGTTGTAAAGGTTTAACGAAAAAGACCCCAGGGCGCGTTGGTAGTGGAGTGTGTGTTGTGTTGTTATAAAAGGGTAGAGGGTGTTGAGGTCGGGGGTTCGAGTCTTGCTCACCCCCGATTTCCACCTTCCCCTTTTTTTTGAAAACTTATAAAAACAAAGTTGTAAATAAGCTGAAAATAAGCATTTTTAATAAAAGAAACTTTTTATGAAAAACACTAAATAAGCTAGGAAACAGCTTAAAACATGACAGAAACACTTAACTTTATTTTTTTGTTCTTTTTCTAAATTTAATAAGCTCAAAAACTAAGATAAGCAATCCCTATGACTAATTAAGCTAAATTTAAGCTAAACCTAAACTAATAAGCTAAATTTGACTAGAAAAGAACAAGCAATAAGCTATAAAACTAGATTAAGCACTTAATAAAACTTGAGACCCAAACAGGCCCTACAGGGACCTTTGAGCTTATTTTTAGATAAGCTATTAGATCCTTGTGGGGAAATGGCTTATGCAAGCTTATTCTATAACTAATAAGCTTCCTAAAAATGCTTCTAAAAATGATTTTGAAACAAATTAGCTTAATGAAAGAACACTAAGAAAACAGGCTTAAGACTTAGCATGTTCTGAGTTTGCTTTGGATTTGAAAAGACAAAGTTCACTTATGCAACTTAAAAACAGATTAGTAAAATAGCTTATTTTGAAAAAGCAAATTGAAAAAGATGATTAATGACCTAAAAACTTATTGTATTATGAAAAGCAAAAGCTTAAAACTATTTTAACTCACTAAAAATTAAGCTAGAAAATGGAAGTTTGTCTATTATAACTGCTGATGCAGTTGACAAAATTGTGACCCTAATTTAAAAATCTATTCATGCAGACCTATTGAGACTATTCCAACATGCTAAAAACTAAAAATGAAAGACAAGAAAGACAATGACTAATGCTAGAAGAGATCTAAGCTAAATTATGCAAATGACTTGACAAATTATTATTTATAAAGAACTAACTAATGAAAACTTGATTTACCCTAATCTAACTTATGAAACTAGATTAAATAGTCTTAAATAAGAAGTCAAATCAAATTTCTCAAAACCAATTTGCCACTAACAGTATTAACTTGTGGTTTATACTATTATGCCAAACACTCCTTTAATTTTATGAAAATCCATTTAAGCTTATGAGATTTAAATCTATTTGTTAAAACTTGTATACCAGATAATGAACAGAGTATAACAACCTTAATAAGCATAAAACTATAAGCATAAAACTATAAGCAAAAAAGCCAGAAACAATAAGCTACAAGCTAAGCTAATATATATTTTTTATAGATTTTTAGGACAAATTGTGAAAAACTAAGATCTATGCTATAAAAGCTAAAAACAGATGATCAAACATTATCAATAATCTCAATAAAACAGTATTAAGCACAAATAAGCTAGAAGATAAGCAGAATAAGCAAATCTAGACTAGGAATTTAAAGACAGAAAGGATAAGGAAAACTTACAAAGGCCTTAGCTAAACAAAGGCAATAAAAGGCTCAATTGAGCTGTCTACAAGCTCTAGCTTATCAATGATAAGCTAGTAAAGGTCCCATAAGCTCTTCCATGTTAAGCTTATCATCCATAAGTCCATAATCCATAAGCATAGGTATTTAAACTGATTTTATTGGTTTATGTAGATTAAGAGCTTTATTAATAGCTCAATTTGAGCTTAGAGACTCAAAGAGCTAGATAAGAGCTTATGAAAAGCTTATGAAACAGTAGCAACAACATTTGAGAGTAAAGAGCTTATGACAGATTATTAAAATAAAACTTATGATTTTATTAACTAGAAAACTGATTACAATATGTTGAAACTGAGATTACAATAAGCTTTTAAAAACTGAATTAAAACTACATAAGCTAATTTATGAAAATTACAATTTAACTAGAAATTTTAGAAAGCTAAAAACTAAAAAAGAGAAGATCCCCTTTTGTGATTAAATGAGACTCCTTTTATAAAGCTTAGATGAAGCTTCCAGGCCTTGAGTTTGTTACTAGCTCCTTGTCATCTCAACCCTTGATTCTTGCTAATCATTGGATTCATCATTAGCACCGTTGGATTAATTGAGTGATCACACGGATTCAGCGTGACAATCTGTGTGTAGGGTACTTGTGCTTCTTTTGTGAGTGGCTTAGCACAAATTCTTTGTCCTTTGTGTGCTTGTTGTTATCTCACGTGTCACTTCCTTTTAGGTTTCAACCAATAAGGACTCGTGAGTGACGTATTACTCTGCCACATCATTACATAGTACTCGAATCTTCCATCCTTGTCATCAATTTTGATTTTCCCCTTGATTTTGACTCGTGGTTAAATGGCAGGGATGATGAACAGTAACATATGTTACGCGCCCCTTTTTATTATTTTTTACTCGTTTGTAAATTTGACCTGGGGGTTTGGGCTTTGACTTTTGCCATGGGTTAAGGTTTTGGGCCAACGGATTTAACAGGTTGTGGTTATTTGGTTATGGGTTGTATAATAAAAGATAACGGGTGTTAACTCTTTATATATTAAAGAGTTAACACCGTTAGGGCTTAGGGACTATTTTTGTTATTTGGTTTTCTGTGAGGGACTGATTTGAGAATTTTTAGGATTTTTGTCTTTATATGGTTGACTTTGGTTTACCAAGGGTTGACTTTTGTTAACCTTTGATAGCATTCTCCCGGCTCTTGTATTCTCTTTCCTTTCCCGTGTCCGTGTTTGTCCGGTTTTGACCGTTTTCTTGCGATTTTTGCATTATCCGTACCTACACAATCATAAAGATAAAACAAACAATATACAAGTATTTTAAGCATAATTTTGTCTTTTATGGGATATTTTTTATATAAAAAGGATATGTCTTTTCACACATATCAGGGTTTCACCGTATTCTTGTGATGGGTATGTGGTAGCACCGTATTGTTGTGATGTGTAATGGTTAAAAGTATGGAAAGTGTTGTCGTGTTGTTGATTTCGGTCGTGGAATGATGGTTGGTTGTTCCGTGGCATTTCTTGATCATTTCGTGTACGTATGTTTACAGGCGGTTGAACGACAAAGGGCTTATTGCATTGATCACGTCTGTGTCCCGCTTGTGTGCATCTGCTGCAATGTATTAGTCTTGGCTCCTCTCCTTGAGATTGTATACGGTTTGTATTTTTAGGACGACCGGGCTGTGGGTTGTCCATTCGAGGAGGAATAGCCTTCTGAATATTTTGCGGAAAATCCCATTGCGACATATTCCCTAGAAAATGAATTGATTCCGAATAAGTGCCTTGATATTTGGGTTTTTTAAACCAATCTGCTACATATTGGACACAATCCGTCAGACCCATAAACCTTGTCACAGCTATTACGTGACCACACGGAATCCCTGAAAGCTGCCATTTACGACATTCACATATGCCTGTTTGTAAGTTCACTGCACGAATATATTGACCGTCTGAAACTTCGTACTGATATGGGTTAACACCTTTAACAACCCATGTCGCGCTTTTCCTACTTTTTAGCCACTTTGTGTGTTGCCCAATCAGTTATTTCATACGTCATATTTTCTACAATAATACATAAACAAGAATCAATTACAGTAGTTGATATTGAAAAAAAAGTTATAGATTATGTATTTTAAGAAAAATACCTGCCAGTTGTCGACGTTTATAGTACCATTCTTGCACCATCGCACGATACGTCTCCGCTAACTTTAACACAGGCTCTTTTATATGTATTATACTTTTAGCATTGACAGACTCCACACTGTTCGAAGTCATATAATTATAACCAACAAGAGGGCAATGCGCTCTTGATCATCTTTGTAGACCAGCATCACAAAGCTTCTCGTATGCATCAGGCTGTAGCATTTGTAGTTTGCTCATGCTGGTTGCAAACTCTTCTCGTGTATATGCCTTGCATATTTTCTAGAATAAACCTTTTATTTTTTAGTTTTTCAAGGATAGGTTCATCATAAGATGACGACAACAAACAGCATGAAATGCTAAAGGAAATTCATTTTCTACTGACAAAGCTATAGCAGCATGCCTATCATATATGAATAACAAATTCAGGTTATCACCAATGCATTCTCTGAGTACAGACATTCACCATGTCCAACATGGACCAGTTTTCCCTTTACATATACCAAAAGCGATTGGCATAATCTGATTGTTTCCATCCATGGCCACAGCTACAAGATTTGTTCCTTTGTATAGACCCATTAAATACACCGCATCGATCATAAGCACAGGGCATAGATAATTACGGAATGTACGAATCTGGAATAAAAGATTATAAACATGCGAATCTATAATAAAACAAATAAAAAATTTTAGTATGTGTGAGCATGACTTACCGAAGCACCAATGGTAATGAATAGCATCTCAAAAACTCCATTTTTGTCTGTTTTGATACGTGTTACTGTACCTTCATTTTTTCGTTCTAGATTAAAACAATAATATGGGAGCATTTCAAAAGCTTCATACGGTGAACCCCTTATCTGTTGTATTGCATAATCCTTCCCTCTCCATGCTTGTTGGTAAGATATATGAATTTTATATTCTGACAAAATATCTTGTTGTATATCTTTCCCTTTTAAAACACGCGACCTATCTTGTAATTTTTCATTGAGAATGTGAGCAATTACTTTTTTGTTTGCATTTCGATGGTTAGGATATGTTTGAGTTTTGGGACACGTGTGAACATCATCAAGATGTGTAATGTGATAGTTTTCTGTATTATCCCAAAGTCTAGCACGAAGCTTCCAATGACATTGTTCAAAATTATAGCATTTTAAGTGAACCCTTTCTGGGGCTGACCTGTCTGTTAAAAATTGGAAACCGTCGTTTAAAGCTTTCAACCTAACAGCCAACATTAAATCTTCTTTATTGTCAAAATTTTTACCCTTTTTAACTTCTGATTGTTGACTATACTGCTTTGAAATCATAGGTTTTGACTTGTAAACTGGTGTCTTTGGAATGTCAGGCTTAAAAGACATGAACTTGTTCCATTTTTGGTAAACGTTTTGGGGTTTTTCATCTGTGTTTTCGTCGTTTGATATGAAGGCAAATGAGGTTTCTGGGTTTGTGAAATGGGGCTCATTTATATAACTGGATTCATTCATTTGAAAATCATTTTTGTCTAAAATCCAAGATAGACCATTGTTGATACAAGAATTACTGTTAATATTATTATTCAAAAGAGATGAGTTTATGTCTTGATTAGATGGGACGGTGTTTGCAAAATTTGTTGGTTCAAAAAAATTAAATGTGACACCTCGGAAAAATGTAGAACTTTTGTTCCGTTATGTAAAGTATGTATCGCAAGCTATTTCAAAAGTATCGTTATTTTCCCAATAAAAGTTATCCTTCAAGCGACATACAATATTTTGTGCTAGTCAAGAGTTATAAGAACGCGCAAAAATCGTCATTTTATTTACGGATAAAAAAGGGGTACTTTAGAGATCGCGTAACGATAAAAATCATATTTGATTTTTGCACTACACGAAACAAAATCGCACGACTATATTACTCTGTGAACCCATTCATGCTACAACAAATAAAATATAAATGGACCAATGTATATACTTTACTAAATAAATAATACGACTTGACGTTCATTTCCTAAAAAAAAACTCAAATGTGCAAGGCTATCTAAAAGTCAATCAGTGATATTCAAAATGAATGAGCTAGCATCATCATTTCACTTTGCATACAATGTCCTACAACTATTTGAGATTGTTCACCTGCTATGACTTGTTCCAGTTTCATTTCAACTCACAAATAGTAGCTATTCATTAATAGCATTATAGAAAAGGTGATCATCACGAATAGTAACATACCATAACAGTATATATGAATTATATCATTCCCATGCATGATCCCAGAGAGATAGTAAACACCTTGTAGTATAAATAGGCACCATGCACGAGCTATTTTCATCACACTAAAACTTGAAAACAAAGATTACACAAGTCAGTAGGAGTAAGCTTTCAAGAGCTAGTGAACGTCGGGCTTGAAGTGGTATTAACTAAGGGATTGGTTCAAGCTTCTCGTCATCGTCACGCCTCAACCCATTTAGCAATACTCGGACTTTTGTAAGTCATCCTTGTAGCCTGACATTTATCATATTTATCATCTATATCATTTTCTTGCAACATAACACTCGACCAAAACCAAGCACGACTAGTCTTGACCAAACCGAGCAAAAGCCTCGACTTTAAATGACTTGCTCACAATCTAGGACCCTTGCATGGTTAATATATATGTGCGTGTGCCGAACCCTTGCCGTGACATGCATGAAATAACAACCTGTAATGAATCTTGTAAAATGCCATATTATACATAATAACAAATAACGAAACCAGGAGGATTTCCTTTACCATAAACGCGTAAGAAACTAGTGACGAGACCAAAAATCTAGTAAGAGCTTTAATCATACCGTGACCAAACGATTGACCCGTATGAGGGTTAGCGAACCATTAGGGTTTTCGCATGAAATAATGAGGAAAACCCTCATCTGGTAATTTCGATGTGCAACTGGGCATATCCACGAGACCCAAGACAAACCCCGGCTGAGTTTCGCTCACGATGGGTGCGTCACTGACGCTGCAAGAACAAGCACGCACAAGTCAATACTTGCTATTTGCAGCTGCGTTTCTGCATGAAACAAGAGATCGTTGGTGTATCGAAATCTAACCACCCAGTAGTTAAAAACACAAGCCACGATCCTATGCAAAATGTGTACGTAGAGCTAAAACCTGCATGTTGTCTCGTCGCCTGAGTAGCATAAGATAGTAGGTCGAAACTATGGGAATTACAACCCACTGTTGTAACGATTTTTTGGCAGCCAAAAAGGGAAAAAGAAAGAAAGTAACAAGTGACATATAATATATATACATATGGGTCTTGATTACAAGAAGTAGGAAACGAAAACAGTGAGTTTTAACTCACTGTTGTTGTTGCGTCAGTTAGCAGCCAAAGAAAAGAAAGAAAAAGGTAGAACATGTGAGCTATATGAGTGCATGTAATAAGTGTTATTGTGAAGATAAAACACAAGTGGGTATACCCCCTGTTACTCGGCAGAAAAACAAAACAAGGGAAGAAGAGGTAGGCCATGAGAGTTGTTAGTAGTATACAAGAATAATGCACCAAATATCCTTTAGTACTTGCACATGATTTACCTTATTAGAATTAGGAGTAGAAAAGTATAAACGAAGTTTTTATTCCTGTTATTGATGACTTAAAATGTGCAACCACGAAAACCAGTTTTAAAAGAGTAACACTGTTTATAAAAATATATTTAACGCCAAAAACATTTTTAAAAGTCTATTCGGGTTTAAATATGGAAAAATTTTGAGAACGAAAGAATATAAAATATATATATTATTTGGAGAGTCAGGGGTTAAAGATATATTTTGATAAGAGATTTAAACGAGTTAAGCATAAACCTGATAATTACACAGATAAATTAACGACTTCGATGTAGATTAAATAAACGCGATAATTATAAACCTAGTAACTTGCGAATAACGTTCGCACTTCTTAAATATAAAATCACACGAGATTGTAAATATAAGTACGACACATAATAACATTAATAGATTCTGTATAAATACTTATAATCGTAAAGTCGTCCCTACGGCCAACGATTTAAATAACACTTGGAAAATGTAGAACACCACCTCATAAACGACCCTACCTTTGACCCGTTACATGATTTACTGCATACATAAAATTAGAATGTAAACTCAGATTTGTTGTAATTGCTTAGGTGTTTTGACTGAGTCACTAGTTGACGTGCTTTAATCCATTACCCATCTCAGCCGGTTAACTATCAAGGTGAGTTTTCATAGCCCCTACTCTACTGTTTAAATCATCTTTTGGGGTGAGAACATTGCTTATTTTAAACGTGTGAATACAAGTGCAATTACTCATTACTGATTGGTCTAAGTCCCGATTTAACCCAAGTTGCTATTTGCCCGATTCATCATGAACCGTCAATCTTTGTGAGCGCGAATGTTATGGATAGGTCTATCAGGACTGACATCCCTGTTTGCCTTGGACTGACATTAGTCAAGCAAACACAGTTTCATTTGAGTCAGATTACGGGTGTCCCGGGTTAGATACCTGCAAGGGCATTCATTTATTATTGGTATATGTTAACGCTTCGGTGTCATGAGCTTAGACAATAGTAATGCAATTTATATGACTTTGTATCTGTTATATCGTCATATGCGGGTAAAATCTTGTAATTCATAAATACTATATTTTTTGCTTAAAAAAACCTATGAACTCACCAACTTTATGTTGACACTTTAGCAATGTTTTCTCAGGTATTAAGAATGAAGATGCTATATGAAGTCTCATGCATTGCAGTCATTTTCCGTTATCTGAAGATCACTTGTATCATTTAAAAACAATGTTGTATTGTCTATTTTTATGCTTCCGCTGAATGTTCAAACAATTTATCATTTCCTAATTCAAGTGACCGACTTTCTTAAAACGTCTCATATAGAGGTCGTTCTGCTATTTCTTAGAAGCATGATATTCATGAAGTCACACTCCCTCGGTTGCCATTATACTCTGATATTTAGGGGGTGTGACAAACAACAACAAAACAAGAGGCAGAACACCGACAGGGCGTACACTGCAGGGACTGGTGAGAAGAAGCCATACGGGGGATCTAAACCCCTATGCGCTAAATGCAACTATCACCACGATGGTCAGTTTTTCGTTATTAATTCTTCTAGAAATAACTTACCAATGTGTATTTTAATAAAAACAATTAATTTACCTAAAAGGGACTAAGATCCAACTTGAAACTCTCACCTTATTATAGAAGGTCTGACCAGCTAGTAACAAATAGGGAAGTGAGTAGCGACGAGATTAATTTGCATTAAAAGTGTAAAATCTTTGATTTATGAGACACTGGACATTAATTATACAACATCTAGTAAGGTCATGTACTTGTTTGTCTAATCTAATGCTCGGGTCAAGGTCTGACAGATATACTTCAATTTAAGTCAAACCAAATTAAGAACATGCAAAATGTGACATTAGATTCTGACCATTTGATATTTTTTTGCTTTTGGTGGAATTAAACCTTTAGGTCTTGACCTGATGAAAAACCAATGTCCAAATGCAAACGTTCTTAGATTGGCTGTCATAGACTTAAATTTTCACATAAGGGTATGCACATAAGTTTATAAAAAAACATGTGTCAAATAGTGTACAAAGAAGCATGCAAAACATCTTTGTAACACAAGTTAAGAGAACAAATTTATTAACTAAGTTTTCAGGCGTGCTAATATCGCGGGAACCATTACAAATTAACCAAACCCTATATTGTACTTCTGCATGTGCCTAAAGACACAAGTTCTTCCAATAATTACCATATTAAATGGCGCGGGAAAAGATTAAAGGTCAATTCAACCCTAGAAGTCCACTAAAGCCATGATCATGTAAGAACCTGCATTGTGGAAAACTAGAAGGGGGGGGGGTTGAATAGTTTTCTACCTCTTTTTAAAATTTGTTTTGATCTTATATGAAGCTTGTACAATATTGACGTTTTGAGAATAGAAATGAGACATGTAAAAGTAAAAGTTAGAAAGAACTAACCAAGACACAAGTATTTATAGTGGTTCGGCTACAAGGACACCTTCTTTGCCCTACTCCACTCCCCGAGTCACCTACTCGAGAGTTTGTTAAACACTAGTCACCGAGCTCTTTTCATTTGGTGGAGAAGCCTTCACAACGATGGTACACTTCTATAGATTACAAAGATGATCATCGAATTTCTCACACATGAGAATCGATAATAACAAAACTACACTTGATGTACAACTAACAATACAACAATAGATTATAGCAAGATGATCTCTTGAATGAAGTAAGAAGAATCAAGATTAAGATACTTTAGAGGCATGCTTGAAGTTTTAGCGTATTTGGCAATTCCTTTCTTAGAGTGAATTACCTACACAAGATTTAGAAAAAAGATTCTAGAGAGAGATAGAGATCAGTTGATTAGAGAGAAGATTGAATGAGAAAGATGTGTAAAAACACGAGAAATGGCTTGGTATTTATAGCAAAATAATTTACTGTAGGTCAGTTCTGCCGGTGCTGTTTACCAATGGTACCGGCTTGCAAAACTAAGGGCATCGGCAAACAGTAACTAAATCCGGATTTTGATTTGCAAAATCTTGAGAAATCTTGTGTAATCTTATGAGATTTTCTTTGGATTTGCTGCATTTGATTATATACAAATTGAAATAATTAAATTAAAAAGTGTAAGATTATTTTAAGTAAAGTTAGGGTTTTAAAAAGATTTGTATACTTTTTCAAGTTGCATGTTTTTCTACAAAGATGGAAAATAGTAAAGAGATCATGTTTTGAGATGATAAGGAGTTTGAGAAGAATGGTTGGGAAGAATGAATATGTTTTGTCATTAATGAAACCTTAGTTTAAGTTGATTGTAAAAACATTTTGTTATAACCGGTTTATTTGTATTAACAATCTCCCCCTTTTTGTTGATGACAAAACATATTAGGTTAAATGGATGATTAGATTTATATCTAGATTTGGTCACTCTAGATTTGGTTACTTTCTTTCTCCCCCTTTTTGTTGAAACATAAATGGAGTGAAAATATACGAAAAATGTAGAGATATTATCAAGATGGAAAGCTCCCCCTTGATGAATGCTACAAAACAAATATGTTAGAAACAATGAGATATGCTCCCCTTGCTTTGTGAGTACCTACAAAGAAAAGTTAGAGGTCCAAAAAATAGAGAAGCCTACTGTAGAACCGGATAGCCGGTGCTGTACAATGAAGGGCACCGGTTTGTTAGAGAAGGGCACCGGCTGACTTAAAAAGTCAAAGTCCACGAATTTTACACATAATTTTTGAAAATATCCAAACACAAATGGCCTTTATTCAGGTACAATAACATAAAAGACAATACAAAAACAAAAGATTCAAAAGATTCCTATTGAATCTACTCGAGAGTTTGTTATTGTGAGTTATGACATTTAGGCGGTCGAGAATGTGACTGAGAATGAATCGCATTTCTCCTTGGAGGTTTCGATCAAGACTTGAGTTCTTTGACAATGTTCACAAAACATTTCATGGGTGAGCAAAGGAAAAGGGTTGTTAGGTCACAATGGCGGAAGAGGAGGGAATTGAGGTGGTGGAGGAGGCAAGCATTGAGGAGGGAGTAGAGGAGGTGTTGGTTCTAGTTCCGGAGTTGGTGAAGTAAAAGAGGAGTTCATAGGAGGAATAGGAGGTGGCTCATTCGCCATACGTGTAATGGTTGCAAAGGATGGTCTAGGAGGTGATGGATTAGATGTTGACGGTGGAAGATCACCTAGCACATCAAGTAGAGATAGAGATGATGGTGGAGTAGCAAA
>BQNB010059081.1:0-37482 GCA_026074375.1 Tanacetum coccineum | reverse complement strand
AAGTCCTTTTCACTGATAGAGAATGCCTTGTTCTTTCTAAGGAATTCCAACTACCTGAGAATGATCAGATAGTTCTTAGAATTCCAAGAAGGCACAACCTCTACTGCTTTAATTTTTCTGAACTCCAACCTGAAGGAGATGTCACCTGTTTGCTGGCCAAAGCTTCCTTAGATGAGTCTACTAGATGGCATAGAAGGATGGCTCATGTGAACTTCAAAAACATGAACAAGCTGGCAAAGTATGGCTTAGTCAATGGACTACCCTCCAAACTCTTCACAAATGAACATAACTGTGTTGCCTGCAACAAAGGGAAGCAACACAAGGCTTCATATAAGGCCATCACAGCTGTGATCACTATTTTTGAGCCTCTTCAGTTACTTCACATAGATCTCTTTGGTCCTACTTCCATCAGGAGCATTGATCATAAGTACTATTCCTTGGTGGTTACAGATGACTTTAGCAGGTTTACTTAGGTTTTCTTTTTGGTGACTAAGGATGAAACATATGGTATCCTTAAGGATTTTATTACTTTTATTAAAAACCAGTTAACAAAAAGGGTTAAAGCCATAAGGTGTGACAATGGGACAGAGTTTAAAAATTCTAAATTAATTGAACTCTGTGGGTTAAAGGGGATTAAAAGGGATTATAGTAATGCCAGAACCCCACAACAAAATGGGGTTGCTGAAAGAAAGAATTAAACCCTTATAGAGGCAGCAAAAACTATGCTTGCTGACTCTAAGTTACCTACCATATTTGGGTCCAAGGGGAGGATTGTAATTGTAAAAATTTTCTAAGTAGTTGGTTTTTACTTTTCATTTTTTCCACTTAATTTTTCTTCTGGTAGTTTTTCATTTTTCTACTGATAGCTTTAGTTGTTTATGCTAGTCAAGTTTTTCCATGTATATGTTTTTGGTGTTTTGGTCTAAGATTTTGCAGATAATTGGTTTATAAGTGTGGTTTTGCATGAAGAAAGCGGCATTATACTGATGATACATATTCATTCTGGTTGGTTGAGTGTTTGTCTATTGGTGCGGGAGTTCCTACTAGTAGCTTTAAATGTTCCTACTGGTAGAACAATTCCTGCTGGTTTTGTTAGTTTGATTTCGAGTTGACTTTTCTTTGAGCATAACTTAAATTGAGTTTTACTCTAATTAAAAGTTATAGGTGAGAAAATTTGGGATATTAATTCAACAAAGGGTCCTTATTTAAAGGGATAAGTACTATTTACCTTAACTTTTTCTCTTACCTAAATTCAAAACCCTAATTTTTACTGCCCTTTTTCTTACGCCTCTCTCTCTTTTTGGAAAAATCAATTCCTACTAGCAAACAACCAGTAGTAACTCTCCTTCCACACCAGTACCAACACTCAATCGCATTCTTGTTATCATCATACAAATGGCCGATCTAAAATATCGTGATGAACACAATAAGGTTGATTTCTTGGAGAAACCTAAAGGGAGTGCAGCCTATCATCAGGTTCTTGATTTTTTAAGGATTTCACATATCAGGTATGCCATTAGCCATGACCCAATCATATATGACTCTTTGGTCAAACAATTTTGGTCAACGGCCTCCCTCGGAACATTTAAGGAAGGCCCACCAGCAATAATAGCCACCATTGATAGAACCCCCTATATAATAACTAAATCATTGGTTCAGAGTCAACTTCAACTAGATGATGAAGGGGGGTTGAGGACTTACCAATTGATGACATTTATTTGGAGATGGATAATATGGGGTATCCTACTGAAGGGAAACTGACCTTCCATAAGAATAAGTTCTCACCTCAATGGAGGTTCATTATCCACACAATCATGCATTGTCTCAGCACCAAGTCTGGTAGTTGGGATCAATTTGGGAGTTCTTTGGCTACTGCACTTATATGTTTAACCGAGGGAAGGAAGTTTAACTGGTCAAGCTATATTTTTAAAGGAATGGTCAACAACATTACCAATCCTAAAAAGTTTTTGATATTTCCTAGATTTCTACAAATGATATTAAACATTGAAACTAGGAATTCAAAACAGTATCATACTTTTAAGCTAACCAGTAAGATGTTTGCAAACATGAGGCTTAATTTTCATGGGGACACTATGCCACTTTTGGCAACAATGCTTCCTCCTGCTCAACCTGCTATAGCGAGTGAAAGTTCAGGAGAGGCTGAACCAACTATTCCACATATAGTCCCTGAGACTTTGACTGAACCTACACACTCCCATGATCAGGCATCATCCCCACCTAGACCAACCACCATTCCTACTAGTGCTCAAGAGAATGAGCAGGGTCCTTTCTCAGATCCTAACCCTGCATCTTCTTCCAGACCTCATGCGTCTGAACCTAAACACTTCACTTCCACAAATGTGGAAGATGATGTATTTGGAGGTTCCTTTGATATCTCACCTCCAAGGTCCACTGAAGCTCCACCTGCAGGTACTACCTCAGGAGGTTCTGAGGACCCTAATAAACTAACAGCTTTGTATTCTCTAGTGAATTCCCTTGTGCAGAAAATAGATTCTCAAGCATCTGATCTAAAAGCTCACAAGCTGGTGTTTAAGGAGGTTGTTGGAAAATTGGTAAAGAAGGTTAAGGAGTTGGAGGATAAACTAAAAGGGAGAAAGAGGAAGTTTGTTATGACCGAATCTGACATAGAGGAAGAGGAAGAGCAGGATGTTGATCCTCTCATTAAGCTGGCCAAGGCAGCTGCTACTGCTGCTGATGAATTAGCTGTTCCTCCTGGTGGTTCCAATGAGGATGCTATTCCTCCTAGTTCATCTATTCCTGCTGATGCTTTTGCTGGTGAATCAGCTATTCCTCCTGATGTCACTACTGGTTCTACTGCTGCTCCTTCTGACAAGGGAAAGTCCCCTATGTTGGAAGAAGAACCTCCAATAAGAGAAAGATCATTCAGACAAAGGGAGGAGGACAGGTTGGGAGCAGAAGCTGCTAGGAGACTATATGAGGAAGAACAAGCTGAGCAGGCAAGAGAAAGAGAAAGAGAAGAGCAAAAGCAGAAAAGACAAAAGGATGTGTTGGAGTCTGCAAAATATTACACTGATGCTGATTGGAAAGAAATTGCACGATACGAATCCAGAAATCACACTTGGAGAACTTGGCATACAACTTCTCTTTCTTGAGTAATTCTAGGATTATTCTCAGATGATTTGCGTGCTCTTCTTTGTTACGAGAGTAGATGAGAATATCATCGATGAACACTATTACGAATTTGTCCAAGTATGGTTTACACACACGGTTTATGAGATCCATGAATACAGCAGGTGCGTTAGTTAAACCAAATGGCATCACTTGAAATTCATAATGTTCGTATCTTGTTCTGAAAGCAGTCTTGGGAATATCTTCATCCCTGACTCTCAGTTGATGATAGCCTGATCTTAAGTCAATCTTCGAGTAGACACTCGAACCTTGAAGTTGGTCAAATAAGTCATCAATCCTGGGTAATGGGTAACGATTCTTTACGGTAAGTTTATTCAACTCCCGGTAATCGATACACATTCTGAAAGATCCGTCTTTCTTTTTGACAAACAAGACAGGAGCTCCCCAAGGCGAGGTACTTGGTCGGATAAAACCTCGATCTGATAACTCTTAAAGTTGGTTAGATAGTTCATGCATTTCTGAAGGAGCTAATCTATAGGGTGCTCGGGCTACAGGTGATGTTCCTGAAATTAAATCAATTTGGAATTCTACTTGGCGAACAAGAGGAAGGCCATGTAGATCTTCAGGAAAAACTTCCAGAAATTCTCTTACTACCGGTATATCTTCTAGTCGTTTCTCGTTCGACTTCTTCTCTATTACTTGGGCTACGAAAACTTAACAACCTCAGGATATATATCTTTCGGTTTTAATACAGGATATGAGATTTAGTCGGGTTTTACTTCGGTCACCTCGAATGATCAAAGTTTCACCTTTGATTGGGATGTGGACGACTTTCTCGTCACAGATAATTCTAGCATGATACTTGGATAACCAATCCATACCAATGACGACGTCGAAACTACCGAGTTTGATCGGCATAAGATCAATTTCGAAAGGTTGGTTTAACAAGGTCAGGGTGCAACCCTGAATAACGGTGTTTGTGCTTACTGGGTTTCCGCCAGCCATTCCGATATTGTAAAAGGTATCTATTGTAATGGGTGGAATATTTAGCATAGAGGCAAGAGATATGAATACGAAGCTTTTATCGGCTCCAGAATCAAATAATATTCTAGCTAGATGTTGGTTTAGAAGGAACATACCCGTGACGACATTCGGGTCTTGGTGAGCATTCCTATCCCTCAGCATGTAGGCTCTTCCCTGGGAATTGTTGTTGATGGTCTTTCAGCACTGATTTTCATAATGCCCTTTCTCTCTATAGGCATGACAATTAACTGTCACTGGTAGCGGATTACTTCCAGTGGCTGGCCCTTTGTTTCTGCAGTTCTTGGTCAGATGGCCCACTTTGTTGCAAGTATTACACTTGACAGTGCAAGGTCTTATGTGATGTAGAGTGCATTTCTTACACAAAGGACGGTTTCCAGTATACCCATTATTTTTAGTTGGAGTGACAGCATAAGACCTGAAGGTTTCTTGTCTTCTGTTCTGTTGTGGTTGGTGATTATTGTAGTGGTTGTTGGTATTAGGGTTACGGTAGTTGTTGTTATTATCGTTGCGGTAGTTGTTGTTGTTGAAAGTTCTTCTGTCGTCAAACTTTTGTTTGTGATCACTTGATACTTACACTGGAGTGTGCTTTGTCACCTGATCCATTAGCCTCTAGGCTATGTTAATAGCTTCCTCTAGAGTTTGAGGTTTAGAGGCGGTAACATTCCCTTCAATACTTCGAGGCAATCCCCCGATGAAAACTTCCATCATTTTCTTAGAATCTGGCACCATAGTGGGACACAAGGTTGCCAATTCCTAGAATCTTCTCACATATTCCTTGAGATCATTCTCCTTCACAGTCAGATGGTAAAATTTGTCTTCTATCTTCTGGACCTCAGTTTGGGGACAATACTTCTTTATCAAAAGCTTCTTGAATTCAACCCAGATAATCTTGTAAGCTTCTTCTATCCCAATAGGTTGGGCAAAAGAATTCCACCAGGATAGAGCTTCTTCAGTTAAAGTACCAGTAGCAAACTTCACCTTGCAGTCTTCGGTACAGTTGCTACGGGAAAACACTGATTCAGTTCGCTCAAACCAGCGGATAAGACCAACAGCGCCCTACTGGTACCTTTAAAGTTGATAGTGGCAGCTCATGAATTCTTTGTAGCTAACACTTTCATGCTACAAGGAGCTATCTCTGTCTGTTGGATTATCAGTATTTACCATGTTAAGCAGCTGTTTGCTTCTAGAGCTCGCGGAAATCTAATCAGCAACTAGGTTTCTTGTATGGCAGCCTGAGTCATGGCTGTGCTTCAGAGGTGACTCCTTTTGGAGGCATACTATCATCATAATCACAACACATAATAAGAATGATATCACAAGTCTTAAAATGCAATGCGTTTATTTTAGAACATTTAAGCATTATTAAAATAGTGATATTGAAATCATAGATCCATATTTGATATTGGATTCTCTCAAAGCACTGATTTATTATAATCATCGGTATAATTCATAATGATTGATGACGAAGATGTAATATAGGACATAGGATGAATATAAAACGGGATCACCATTGTATTATATCATGAACAACTTGAATTTGTACTGTACATAGTCAAAATTTAACAAGTGTTGTTATTTATACCATACATCCCGTGGCTAGGTTCTAACAAAAGCTATAACTAGTATCTAATCTAGTAGTCTGATGGTCCTTCCTAGCTGTTCCTATGGTGTTCATAGAATGCATCGAGAAGACAATACCGTTATTTGCTTGGTGATGAACCAGGAATCTCTTCGATGATATTATTTAGATTAGCAATCCTGAAGCGAGCCAGAGCAATCTTGTTGTTATTTCCCATTTGCTTTCTTTGAAGTTTAGCAATTTGAGTAGAGATTCCAGGATTCAGCTTACCCAGATTGTCAAAATCCCATGTTGTATGATTACCCGAACGTTTCCAAGTACCTCTTAATTTTGTCTTCTATGGTTCAATGCGGGATCGAGAGAGAGTGCATCAAAGATGATCTTCAAAATTTCTACCCATTTGCTCCGTCGTAGACGTTCCAGCTACAATGTCTTACGAGAGCTTTCTCCTATCTCAAATGCTTGAGATAGGTCAAAAGTAGAGGAGGATGATCGGTTACGGCCTCGTTTCTTAAGTGGCAATAATTCCTCAGGAAGAAAGAATTCTTGAGGATTAAACATTGGAGATAGCATTGAAGATGGAGGCACAATAGTTGGCGGTGGAATAGGTGATTCTTTAGCATAGTATACATGCATGACCTTCATATAGGGGTCATCATGAAAAAGTAAAAGAGTTGGTGAAGCTATTGGAACTAAACCAAATGAGTTACTTGAAGAGCTAGAATAAGTTTTTCTTGGTGAAGCTGAGACATAGTCCGGGGAAGCCGAGATATAGTCCGGAAAGTTGGAGGAAAAAGCATCCTCGATATCGAAAGTAGGGTGGTTGGGAGAAGACATCACTCTGTTAACAACCCAGTGGTAAATAACATAAGTTATTTATATAAATATATAATAGTTATGATACTTTTACATACTATTCAGGAGAACAAGTGGCACGATAGGACTTTCTTGGATGGAAAAAAGAAAAAGTAATTATAGTTAAAGGTTTTCACCTTGTTCTCTATAACCGTGTTGCTCTTGATACCAATCTATACCACCCCCATTTTTGACAAATATCAGCGGAAGCTAATTTAGGGTATTATTTCATAGTTACAAACAGGCATAGATCCATTATAAAACGAATCGTAAAAGAGACCTTTTAAAAGATAAGTTTATCATTCATTATTTCATCAAGATTTTTACAAACAGAGTCCCAAAATCTAATGACAAACATAAATTTGAATGATAAACATTTAGCTATCTTCAAGTCCGTGCCACTTCGTTGCCATACGATGCTCAAGTATACCTGAGATAAACATGCAAAAACGTCAACACACAAAGGCTTGAGTGAAATTCTTTGGTTTATGTTAACCAATTTGAATATAATTCATCATAACAGTGGGTTACGTTGTAAAACAACCCATAATGTAATAATTGCAATGAGTACAAATATTAGAGCAAATAGAATTAGTGCCGTAGACAGCTCATGACACTGATACCTTGAGATAATCAATTAATCACAAAAGTTGCCCCAACGTGTGCCTTGTGTCAAACACCCGCATATTGATTCAAATAAGTTCGGTTTGGCTTAACCTAGAAAGAAAAGGTACGACCAACGGGAAGTTCAGTCCCAAATAGAAATCGATTCACAGCATTCACGCTTATCCGAAAAGTAATTAACGCTCATGATAGTTGGGGTCTTAATGGCAAAAGAAAGGACTTAGGCAATAATAAAATCAGGAATAAGCAATACAGTTCGAAAAACACTCGTATTCCTGGTTATTATAACAGTAACCCCTCGCTTGGTTTTATGAAAATAATTAGAAAGACGTGTTAAAATGCAAGGCTATGAACTACCTTAACAGGGGTGGAAATCTGATTATCGCAAAAGTATCTCAGTGTAAAGTAACACCAACGTCACACAACCAGGGGTAATCTGTCAAGTCTTATTGTGATGGTTTAATGTATTCAAAACTTCATAAGTTTAACAAATGATATATTACTATATGTTAAAAATTGTATCACTGTGGTTTCGGTCCATTATAATTCAGAGGGTTCCATGTAGTAAACGTTGAGGAGGACCAGGACACTTTAAATTGAAAATCCATGCAACTCGTAAAACGTATACCCAAATGAAAACTCCGTCACATGAAGCTCCCTATGTAAACATGATACGATAAAATTTAAGTTTCTTCTTCAAAGCTAGTTTGATGAAAAATTAAACGTTTATATATAACGTAATTGTTTTATTATCGTCGATCGCATGATTAATAAACGATTGATGTGTCGGTTTTAAATGAATCGAGTTTATAATATTAATATAATAATATTTATAATTTATATAAAAATATTATATTTTATTATTTTAAATTCTTGCAAAATGGGCGAATATATACCCTTGGTTTATAAACTTTAACAAGTTTAGTCCTTTATATATAAAGTATATATAATTTAAACCTTTAACTTGGAAACTTGGCAAGATAGGATCCATTATAGATTATAAACTTTAGGAAAATAACCCTTTTCCCAGCCCTCTAGTTAAAATTTTTAAGAAAGTTACGAGATATACCCCTATGCATGACAATATTTTGCAAATCAAGTCCCAAAAAGCGATGCATGCAATATTAAGGGTTCCAAAGATAATTTCAGGTTATAGCTTATAGAAGTGAAGCAACAATAAGATGTTCAAATGTAACCAAAAACGTTCATTTTTAGGGTTTTAAATACAAAAACGCATGGGTTTTGAATGATTCAGGCTTAAAAGAGTTCTATATATGATCTAAAACAAACCTTATTAGAAAGATCTAAAGCAGATATGAGCTATAGAACAATATTATAATCTTACTTCACAACAAATGTGGTCAAAAATTGGTACTTTGAGAGTTGGAGCGCCTATAAACGACATCCAAGGGCTTCCTCTCTTAGATTCTTGGCTATCTATGCTAATCTTATGGGACTTTACTTGATCCACTTGTCCTAGTTGAACTCTATTTGATGGTGATGAGTTTATGAGGTGATTGAAATATTGTGTGTTTTGGCTATAAATAGGGTTTTGAAAACCTTAGTGCCTAGTTTTTTAACACCTTGGAGCCAGAATATACTTGGTGTAGGGATCAGGTTTGTAGGTAGAAAACTAAAAAGGCTAGAGGTGATGATTCATAAAGCTAGGAGAGATTTTGCGAAGGTGTGGTGGGTTTATGAGGGGTTCGTTGGCTAACGGCTGACAAGGTGTATGAGTTTAATTACACATACCTTCTACCTTTAAAAACGACCCTAAACGACCAAAAAACGCACATAAAATGCCATATATATGCTTGTTTTTGTGTTTGTATTGTGCAGGTACCGGATATTCACTAAAGGACGAAAAACAAAGCCAAAACGACAAAACCAAGCACGAGAACGGAAAGAGCGTGATGAAAAGCTAAAGTCAAAAAGTCAAGGTCAAAGTTAACAGAAAAGTCAACCCGACAAAGTCAAAGTCAAAGCCGAGCCGAAACAAAAGAAAACTTGTCAGACCAACCCGACCCATTTTATTGGGCCAAGTCGGCCCAATAAGTCATTTAAATCAAGACTTAAATAAGCCTTTATATGAAACAAGCCCATTTCCCTTCTATACACCAAACGGCCCAAACTGAATATATAGGCCCAATCCCTACTTAACCCACGTTAGCCTATATCCCTTCTTTACCTAACTGTCGTTAGTCCTCCAAGGACTAACTTTGAAACAACATATAACATCTTGAGGGGCCTATCCTGGCAAACCCCTAAACTTACTATACCATAAAGGACCATGGTTGCAATCAACTTATACAAATTGAGGGGCCAATTGTGCCTATTCCCAAAACTTTAACCCTGCATCAAAACAGAGTAACCACACTTCCCGCCAAAACCCTTTGGCACTATTCATTGTCGTTTTCCTTCTAACCTTGCAACATATGACAAACCATCACTCTCCTTTATCCCCACCTCACTACACTTCATATTACATGTTGGCAATCCCCTTTGTTTCAATTGGTTGAAGGTAAAATACAAAAAATGAAGGGTTTTGATCATTCGGGTTAGGCTCCAAGCAAAATCAATGGCCAAGATTGACGTTGGGCTTATACTCACACAACAAGCACACATCTTGAAGCACTCTCAGAAGAAACACAAGAAGAAGCTCAAGACCTTAGGACTTTAGTATAAATATAAGCATATGTAGCTTATTAGCTTTGGTCGAATTTTGTTTAAGTCAAAAGCTTGTAAACAAATTTGTCCACTTTTTAATATATTGCACTTTAATTTACTGTCATTTAATTTCTGTCTTTTAAATACTTGCATTTTAATTTTTCAAGTTAATGAAATTTAAGTGTTTTCTTTAAATCATTGTCATTTAAATTACTTGTCTTTTAAACACTGTTTGATAAGCTCTTTTATAAGCTTTTAAGTCATTAAAAGCTTATACAAAATAATGTTAATACTTTTTGTCAATAGAAAAACGAAGAAATCACAAAAAAATGGTCCACCTAAAATACCTTAGCATTTTGGATTATAAGCTAGTTTTGGAAGAGCTTATAGACCACACTAGCTTGTCTTTGACAAGCTAGAGCTTGTAGATTGCTTTTATTCACCCTGTTTTGAGCAAGGGTTTAGTAAGTTTTCATATTTTTCAAGTTTTTGCTTTTTACTGTTCATGTGCTTATTTTCTGCTTATTCTTGCTTAATCTTGCTTATTTATGTCATTTATCGCTTGTTTATCTTTGTTTAATGCTTAAATGTCCTTTGTTCAAGTTTTATGTTAATCTGTCCATATTTGCCCTTTAAATTGCTTATTGCTTATTTGCTTATTTGCTTATTTAAGTACTTATTCCTATGGTATTTGTGCTCATTGTTGTTTAACTTTGCCTTGTTGTTATCTGTTTTCACAAACCTTGGCTTAAAACACTTAAAATCAGCCTAAAAATTAATTTTTGCTATCTAAAGGGGTGTTTGGGTCAAGGGCTAAAGTGGGTCAAAAGTGTCTAAAATCCATTTGGGTCATCTTGGCCAAATTGCACAAGCTCTTTTTAATTGTTTTAAGCTGTTTTCAAAAAGCTTTAAAGGTTGAAAGCAAGATTCAAGGTTTTTTGTATAGGAACTTGGAATCTGTGTTCATACAGATGGTCATATATGCTTATCCTGAATCCTTGGCCTAAGCTGCTTATTGACCATGTTTTTGAGTCTCAATTGGTGGTGTTAATGCATTAGTTTAGTTATTTGTAGCCTGCAATTGTTGAGTCTTAGTTATAACCAAATCTGCCAAAGCATTTTTTTTTAGTTCTAAAAGTGACTTTTTCATCTTCAAATGTCAGTTACTTAAAATTGTTTTTAGCTTTTGAAATTTTGAGCTTAAGCTCCTTTGGTGTCAAGCTTAATCTGTTTTGGCTTAACTTAGTTTTTGAAACTTATTTTCTGGCTTATTTTTAGACTTGCATAAGCCCATTTATTATTTTTTAAACCAAAAAGTGGCAATCATGTGCAACCTGCCCTTTTCCATTAGCATTTTAGTAGCTTATTTAAGTTTCAAACCATGTTCTTTTTGCTGATTTGGATAGCTTATTGGATAAGCTATTTAGGGTTATAGGCTGTTTAGCCACAAGGATCCATCTTTGGGCTTAAAAATAAGCCCAAAAAGTTGTCCCTAGGTTGTCTTGTATTCAGTTTATTACATTTTGCTTATCTGCTTTTATGTGCTTATTTGCTATTTTCCTTTGCTTTTTTTTGCTTATATATGCTTATTAGGTGTAGTTTGTTATATGTAATTGCTTATTTACCTTTGCCTTTTGCTTAATAGTCTTAGAATAAGCCCTTAGTTTAAGCCTCATTATCCTTAGTGTTTTATAGCATTCTGTCTGTTTTTTAGTGCTTTTCCCATCTTATTTATAAGTTTTCTTAAAAAGTTGTAGTTGTAGAAATTGCTTATTTTCATGTCCTCTTTAAATTTTTGCAAAAAGTTTTAAAAAAAATAAGTTTTACAAAAAAGGAAGCCATGGGGGTTGAACCCATGACCTCCCCCTTTGCACATACAAAGCCTCACACACGCACGTACAAACCATTCGCCCTAGGGTCTTTTTCAGTTAGTATTTTGCTTGTTTTATTTATATAGTCTCTTTCCCAGTTTTAGCTTATAAGCTTATTTTCTTATTTTACTGCTTATTTGTTCAGCTCCTTTATAAGTTTTTATTTTTCTTGCATTCCTTATAGTTTAAACTATTTTCTGTATTTTTTTTAGATTTTTAATAAATAGTTTAGTATTTTTAATCATTTTATTTCATTAAAACTGTTTTTAATTCATAATAAATTAAATAAAAATCAAAAAAATATAATTCTTTTTTTAAAAATTTTTCTTTTATCATTTAGGACTTAGGAAAATTAAATTTGCATCCGTAGGGTCAAAATTGTAGAATTTGGTTTTTTTTAAAGAATGGGTTTCAAATCCCGTTCTCGTTTTCATGTTTTTAATTTAATTGCCTTCATTCTTATGTTTCCCGTAGAATTAGGTTTCATTTATTTGCCTTATTTTGCTTCCCGTAGATTTTTAAGTTATTAAATTGCCTTTATTGCTTTCCCGTAGTATTAGGTTTAAATTCTCGTGCCTTTTTATGTTTTTCCCGTAGAATTTAGAATCCAAAACCAAATCCTTTTTGTATTCAAGCATCCAAAAGTCAAACCAAAAACGTAACCGTCAATTTCACGCCTCGTTGGGAGAATGACCCAGGTAACACTTATCCGGAATCATTTATATCATACCCGTGAGTTTGTTGACCGTTTTCCTAAAAGGTTTACTTGGTTGACTCGCGGGGATTTTATATTCTGATTAATATTATACTACTATTTGATGTATAATTACCCCTAGAAAGGTAAGTTATCATTTTGGCGCCGTTGTCTGGGAGGTGTGTTGCGACAATATCGTTACGGTTTGTCGATTAGTGACTTGAAGACCCTTCCTCGTGAAGTTTATGTTTTTTGTTTGTGAATATTTTCTTCTTATTATAAAAATATAAAAATACAAAAATATTTTTCATTTACTTTTTATGTATATAATATAAACTCAAGAAAAACCAAAAATATAAAAACATTATCTTAAATAAGATTAAAAATTCATCATCAATATAATGCTCTCAACGGGAGCATTATCATAATAAGTTCCCAAACAAAAGATTTAAAACTTGCTTTTGTGTCACTTGCGAGGTACGGTTCACCTTTGAAAGATAAACAAACTATAAGAAGGGTATAAGGAGGGTCGTTCCAACGAACTACGACCCTAAAGGAGAAAGGTTTTTAATTTCTTCGTGTTTTCCTACTCCTCCGCTCCTTTATGCGTTTTTCTCTTTAAAGAGTTACCGTGAAGCAAATTGATTATCGGTTTAAGTTATTCAATCTCGTTTTGTCCGTTAATAAAATATGATGTTTAAAAAACTCAAAAATCCAAAAATAATCTCCTTTAACCTCTTTGTCATTTAATTCTTCTTTTTATCCCTCTATTTTTAATTCTTATGGCGTCATTCGACTATCGTTTAAATCCCCTTTACACGATTAAAGAATGCTCGTCCTGTGAAGCTTTGTACACTACAGACTATTGTTGTTCTAAAGGGGGTCTCGTAGACAAGATCGTTCGTGATCCTAATAAAACACCCGACTCGTCTCAACGCCTCAGGATTGTGTGAAGTGTGGAAACCCGGTTGAAGGTCCAAATTGTCAAGGATGTGCTCTATGGCGAAAGAAATTAAAGGAAGTTTGGTTTACAATTTGTCATGAAAATGGAATTTACCAAGACCTTCTAAACACTTACGAGTCATCCGATGACGATACCAACGTTGTTAATGCTCCTCGAGAGCCATTCGTTGTCAAACAGGACCCCGTTGAAAATTCCTCGCAAAGTCCTCCACAAATTAACCACAATTGTTGTTACGAGTGTGGTGATTCGTTAGATGGAATCTTTTGTCAACGATGAACTTGTAAGTCTTGTGGGAAAGGTGCTCATATTGGTTATAATTATCCACCAAAAGCTCTAATTATCTCTAATCCGGAACCATGCAATCAAACCATTGATGATCTCCCACAAACTTTGCCAAGTTTTGATCTGACGTGCTATTCCGAAAAAGAAAATTCATTACCTTACGTTTCAAAACCCTTGATGATTCTCCTAATGTTTTCAACCCACCTCCACAACCTCCTATGTATTCTTGTGAATTATGCGGGAACGATGCTCGTTATGGTCACTATTGTACACCTCAAGTTCCGTTTATCTATCCGGAACCGTGTTACAATCAAGACTTTAATTTCCTGCAAGATTTTCATGATTTTCAACAACAATATCTTTGTTGTGAAAATTGCGGTGGTCCTCATGAGACTTTTCAATGTCAACCGATAAATGAAGACTATTATCATGAGCAAAATTCTTGCAATGATTCTAATTCTTTCAGCTTTGACCAATTTCAACCCCCGCAATATACCGTCAATCATCTAAACTTTAATGCTCAAAATGAGCTTCTAAATTCTCAAAATAAGATCATGGAGCAAATGACATCCACATGTGATATGGTTGGTCAATATATGCAAAAGAAGGAAGAAGATAGGCGAATTGCGGAAGATTAAGCGGCTAAAGATCGATATTGGAAGATTCCCATTTGCTATAATGATGACGAGGACTATACCATTGCAATCACACCCGTTTTATCAACCGAGGAGCCTGTTGACTCTCTCATAATTGATGATGAGCATCTTCACGCTGTTCCGGCAACGAAATCGGACGAAGTAATAAAGTCTAGTGTTGAGAACCTTGTCCCGATCCCAAGTAAGTCCGAGGGTATTCCCGACAGTGTGTGTGATGTGCCTCTTTGTGATAACCCTACCCCTCTTAAAGCTTTCAAATATCACTCTGAGATTGTCGTCAATTCCAACGATGATGATACTTCAAGTGATGACGATGATTTTGAGGACATCGAGTACGTTGAAGCATCACCTCCCGATTTGGAGATCGTTAGCTTAGAGGAGGTGAATGATGTTGATCAAGAGAAGGAAGAGTTTGACTTAGAAAATATTCTTTAAATCCAAGACGTTATTCTTCGAGAGAAATTATTGAACATCAATCGTCTTATTGCTAATATCGAATCTTTGAATGATAACTCCACTCCTAATTGTGTGCTCAAGTCTCCTTCTCCATTTCCTATCCCCGATAGTAACTCTTTCTTTGAGAAGTCCGATACTTCTCTCTCTTATTCGGATAATTCTTTACCCGAATTCGAGTCTTTTAGCGATCATACGGAAGAGACGAGTAGTGGCAGTACCACTACTCATGCTAATAACTCTCTTCCCGAGTATGATTCGTTTCATTTTGAGATTGAGCCCGATCAGGGTGAGTTGACCAACGTTGTTATGGAAGATATTTTGGGAGAACCTCGTGTTCATACTCCTAATGTGTTACCCACCCATCCCACCCTTTTGATAGATTCAGACTTCATTATCTGAACCTTCCTTCTTAATTTCCTTATCCGATGATTTTTATTTTTTTTTCTCTTCGGGAATGAAAGAACAATTTTGACCCGACTTTTCCACTATTCATTCTTCTTCTCCTTAAGCCAGTTGGCTATGAAAATCCGATATTAATTTTTCTATTCTTCTGTTTCTGCCCCAAGGACAAAGGATATTCGGGAGTGTTTCAAGCTAGAGGACTCTGCACAAAAACAAAGCGCTTCTCGCGGAGGCAAACTCGTGTCTTTTCTTCTTTCTATTTTCTTAATAATAAGTGAGAGTGTTATTTTATAGCCCAAGTGTGGGGGCGTGCTTCTTTCTATGGTTTGTGGTATTGTTTTTGCTTGCAGGATTCCTCAAGATCATGAAGACCCGTGCTTGTTTTCAATCCTCCAATCATCCGGTCTTCGATCTTTTGTTTATTCTGGAATCCTCAATCCTGATCATGTATATATATATATATATATATATATATATATATATATATTTTTGTTTCCCCTTTCACACTTGGAATTACTAGCATTTGCCTTTTTCGTTGATAAGTGTGGGGGTAAAACCTAACATTTTTGAACATTAAGGCCAATGTTCGATTCTTAAGTGTAGGGGGTGGGGGATTTTCCTTAGCTTTTGACTTGATCGAGTTTTAAACTCTAGCTTTCCCCTTAGCTTTCGAGACTTAGCGTTTGCTTAACTTTAAAATTTTGCAAAGAACGAAAAATGATAGAGTTTGATATAAGTTTGATGCTAAGGGTGGATTTAGTTGGATATCTTTAGAGCTCATAGAGGTTAATTGTGGCTTTTTGCTCCCACCAGCTTACTAAACGCTATATAATTGTTGAATAAATAAAGTTGCTTTAGGTTTTGCGATTCTAGTTTAATCACTTCGTTGAGATTCATTTGGTGAAAGTAAGGTACCACATCGGGGTATCTGTCAGTGTTGTGGGGAAATAGACTCCTGGACCATGGTCGGCTCGCATACCGATGTGGCAGTTGTTAAAAGACCACAGACTTGAATTTGGCTAATAATAATAAATGTTATGTAATTAAACCGAGCCGAGTAAGACTTCTGATCATGGTAGGCTCGAATACCGATGTGAACAGTCTTTTAAAGGGCTGGAAGGTAAATAATAATTAATAAAACTGTGGGCTGATAAAAAGTTTACTGCATCTTGCCGCTCACAAACCAATGTTGCAGTCTTCAAAAAATAAGGACATAGTTATTAATAATCCGAGGACTGATAAAGTTTGTGCATCTTGCCGGGCTCACAACCGATGTTGTGAAGCTTTCTAAAAAAGTCAAGGAATATTACGGAGGTCTGAATTATGTTTGCTGCATCTTGCCGGCTCACAACTGATGTTGCAGCCTTCTAAAGGACCGAGGTTTAATAATGTTGCTATAATAATAAGTATAAAAGCTCAAAATTTTACTCCGGGGTTATCTAAATAATGTCTCCGTTACTCTGGACTGGTTAGTTTGAGTTGTTACGGATGAAATAAAAAATGGATAAACCCTTTTTTTTAAATCATGCAAAATTAGAACATTAATTGTGGACCTTTCTATTCTCACCATTATCGTCTCTTTAGTAAAGGATTTTTAAACTAATTGTGGTTCTAAACGGACACCTTTATGTAATAAGACATAATTTATTGTCACAATATTAATTAAAAAAATCCTTAGAGGAAATTAGGAATAAGGGAGTGAAAAGTTAAGTTTATACTTACACAATTAGCATTTATGAGTGAATAGTGTTTAGCATTCTAATCTTATTATTTACTGTGATTTTCGTTTTAAGATTGTTTGGGGATTGTTGAAAATCAAGGATGGACGAATCCCGTTCTTTAAGCTTTTGAATAATGGTATTTAATTCTGTATCTTAGTAAAAAATTTTTTTTTTTAACACCACACACACACACACACACAACCCCATTTACTTTTTATTAGTATTGAATAAATGGTTAAAACGGGGGCGCTTTAGAAATAAATGATTTTTGAACCTTTTTAATGGACCTTTTTGTTCTTGTTTGATTTTTGAGGTCATAAGTTGAGGTGTCGATTCTAATATTTATTTCTCGGGGTGTTTTATTTACATTGCGTGTGGGCAACATGGCTTTAGTGTGGGGGGAATTTTGATTATGTGCTAAAACAACTTCATTTGTACCCGGAAAATAAGAATAAACGAGCCTAAACAACTAACATATGAATAAATAAGTTGCAAATATGTTTGTAATGAGTTTTTATGTCTTTCAGGTACAAAGATTGACAACAAAGCAAAACTGTATTTTTGGGTGGTCTCTTGGACGACGTTTTCACGTTTATCGAGGTCGAAACGAAGTTGTTAATATTCCTCGATCACACCATTGGAAAGAGCATGAAATTACGAGTCCAACGGTACCGGCCTTTCATATTTGAACCTTTTATTTTGAACCTTTTTCGCCATTTTAAACCCTTTAATACTTATATCTATGAACCTGGCTTAATTAAGGGATAAATGATTTATTTTATATACATATAATGTAAGTATGCCTTAGCTCAGTTGGCTTGGCTAGTTGATTTGAATCTCGGACCGAAAGGTCTCGAGTTCGAGTCCTGGCCTTGTCATGGCTAGGGTATTACTCACGTTGCCACGTGGCACTCTCAGAGTGGTCCACGTGGCGGACCCAGACCCGACCCGATCCAGACCCGGCCCCGAACCCGACCCAGTCCCGGTCTAGACCTAGACCCGGTCTAGACCTGACCCATTACCAGACTGACCCGCCTTATTGACTAGCGGTAACCACGTTGATCGGTGGTTAACTGGTGGGTCCAACGGTTGGTTCATCGCCATTGTTTCCACGTTGACTTGCCGCGTTGACCGATGGACGGTTGGTGGCTCCTGGTAACGGCTGGCAGGCCACGTGGCACCACTCAGGTGGTGACATGTGGCATTCTAATGATTAAGTGTCAGGTGGCAGGTACGAGGTACTGTTCATACGAGGTGGCAGAGAATTTCAGGTGGCAGTACGAGGTGGCGATGGATGGCCAATTAGGTAATGACACGTGTCTAAAATGCGTGATCCGAAGGTGCCAGGCGTGTGTCAGTCAGAGGAGGTAGGCTTTGCCATGGATTCGTTGCCAATCATTGGCAATAATGAGGCGGTTGGTGGATGGCAAAAAGACCAAAATACCCTCAGATCTTGCAATATGAGTGGTGGATGACCTAAAAGGACGAAAATACCCCTCCCACTTGGAGGCTATAAAAATAGACGTTGTGCATCTCATTTGGGGGTGTTAGAATTAGTTTATTTTCAAATTAGTAGTAGGTGTAGATTTAGGAGTAGTGTAGTATAATTTTTAGCTTATTGTAAAAGCTTTTATAGCTTATTGTAATCAAAAAGATTTTGAGCTTATTAATGAAGATGTTTAAGGTTTGTTTTTTATTAAATGCTTATTATTTCTTTATGCTTATTCTTCTACTCTTTCTTTTCTTTTGCTTATTTCCAAATAAGCTCATGCTTATAGCTTATTTTTTGGATCCCATCTCTTAAGCTTATATTCTAATAAGCTACTTCCATAGCTTATTTAGACTAGCTTATTTTATATTATTTTTGATTTAGAGCTTTTCGAGTGTGCCTTATTTTGGCTTATTTTTCGTTGCTTATTTTTTATTCGAGCTTTTTTTTTTTTCTTTATATAGATCTTAATCATTAATCATACCCGATCGAGTTACTTGATGAACACCTTAGTTTCGGGTGATTAGATCTAAAAATATATAGATCTATATTTTAAGCTATTTTCTAAGGGCTTTTTTTTAAAGTTTGTTGCGTTTTAATTCGAGTTATTTTTTTAGATCTAAATCTTTAGATATACCCGATCCGAGTTCGCTTGATGGACACCTTAGTTTGGGCTAGATTTAGATCTAAGTTTATATCTTTGTATTATGCTTATTGTCTTTAGAATAAATTTTTAATTGCTTTTGCTTATCTCATCTTTTTCTTTTTCTTGTCTTTACTTTTTTCAAAAGTGCTATTTGTTTGATGAAGCACGATTCGAATGCTAATATGTGGTCTCTGTTAGTTTGTCATGAGTTCTCCTACTCGACTTATTAATTAGGTCTTGAGCACCTTTATCTTCCGAGGCTGTATTATTTAGCTTTATTTAGTCATAAAGTTATAACACTTTACTAGTTTTTCTTATAGCTTATTAAGCTAGGGCTTATTTCGAAGGGTACTTGTAGCTTATTTGAGAAGTGGCTTATTTATAAGCTTATATTCTTCATCCTTTCTTCGAAAAAGCCTTGATAGCTTTTTAGCTTATTCTAGTTTTTATTTCAAAAGTAGTTTTTTTATAGATTTAATCTAGTTTAATTTTTACAAAAATTAGTTTTCAAAATAGCTTATTTTTCTAAAAAGTTTTCATCTTATTAGCTTATTTTGTCTTAACTTTTCATGTCTTATTTTTTATTCCGTCCTTCTACATCTAAGGCCGGAGCTTAAGAGTCTTATAAGGTTGATAAATAGATAAAGTTTTTATCTTTATAGTTTTTATGAAAATAATTAGTAAATAAAGTTGACACTTTTATTTGCTAATTAGTGAAGTGGAGCTTAAAAGTAATAAACTTATTTGTTTATTAAGTTTGTAAGATCGGGTGGTTATCGTTTATTTGCGGCTCCTCAATTTGGTTTCATTTTCTATCCTCTTTCAATTAATTAGTGTAGATTTAATTAGTTATTTTATAAAATGTTTGCTTATTTGATATTTGTTCATGGTAGTATTTTAGTGAGTAGTTTAATCTTGTTTATGCTATGTGCTAAGTGATTAGTGATTTGGAATTTAAGTGCGGTTTTAAAAAGGTTTAAAAAATTAATAGTCAATTTACATACCGTCATTTACTTTTAATGCAATTTAAATACTTGTCATTTATTTTAAAAAGCATTTTACTTTACTTGTCATTTAATTTCTGCATTGTTTCTAAGGATTTTAATCATTCGTTTTATTAAACCTAAGCCCGCACTTAAGGAACATTTCACGTCACTTAGCAAGCATATTTGTCATTTATATCTTTTAGATCAATTTTAGTTTAATCTTTTAGTTTTTAATCTTAGAATTAATATTAGTTTAATTTTTAGTTTAAAAATAGTTTAAAACCAAAACCAAAATATTTGTCATTCAAGCACCAACGAAAATTTTCATGAATTTCAATCATCTCTCGCCGTGGAAACGACACTCGGAAGATAGACTATTATTTTTCCTAAAGTAATTGTCATATCAAACGGGATACTCTCTATACTATTACTATTTGGTATTTTATATATTTTATTATATATATTTATATCGAATCAGTTTTTGGCGCCGTTGTCGGGGAGAGGTGTACGATCTACATGTGGTGTTTGAAGTTAGTGCCTTGAAGATCCTTTCTTCGGAAAGTTTAATTTCGTACTTATTAAAAATATAAAAATACAAAAATATTTTTCATTTTCTTTTATTAGTATATAAAAGCAATAAAAATCAAAAAAAAAAAAATAAATAAATAAATAAATAAATAAAAAATAAAAACATTGTCCTAAATAAAGATAAACAATTCATAATCAATATAATGCTTTCAACTGAAGCATTATCACAATAAGTTCCCGAACCAAAGATCAAAAACCTGTCTTTTGTGTCACTTGCGAGGTACGGCTCACCTTTAATTGATTAATAAACTTCAAGAGGGGTATAAGGAGGGTTTTTCCGAGGAACTACGACCCGAAAGGAGAAGGTTTTTAATAGCTTCGCGCTTTCCCGCTCCTCCGCTCCTTTGTGCGTTTTTCTTTTAAAGAGCTACCGTGAAGCTTGTTGATTAATTGGTTTAAGTTGTCTTATCTCATTTTGTCCTTTAATAAAATGAATTGTTTAAAAAACCTAAAAAACCAAAAATAATCTTCTTTTTGTTCTTATCCATTTAATTCTTTTCTTAACCCTCTATATTGTTTAATTCTTATGGCGTCATTCGACTATCGTTTAAATCCCCTTTATGCGATTAAAGAATGCTCGTCTTGTGGAGCTTTGTACACTTCAGACTATTGTTGTTCTAAAGGGGGTCTTGAAGACAAGATTCTTGTTCCTAAAACACCCGACTCGTCTCAACGACCCCCTCAGGATTGTGTGAAGTGTGGAAACCCGGTTGAAGGTCCAAATTGTCAAGGATGTGCTCTATGGCGAAAGAAATTAAAGGAAGTTTGGTTTACAATTTGTCATGAAAATGGAATTTACCAAGACCTTCTAAACACTTACGAGTCATCCGATGACGATACCAACGTTGTTAATGCTCCTCGAGAGCCATTCGTTGTCAAACAGGACCCCGGTGAAAATTTCCTCGCAAAGTTCTCCACAAATTAACCATAATTGTTGTTACGAGTGTGGTGATTCGTTAGATGGAATCTTTTTGTCAACGACTTGCACTTGTAAGTCTGTGTGGAAAGGTGCTCGTATTTGGTTTATAATTGTCATAAAAGCTCCCGATTATCTCTAATCAGGGAAACCATGCAATAAAACATTGATGAGCTCCACAAAACTTTGCAAATTTTGAATTCCAATTGTGCTATTCTGAAAAAGAAAATTCATTACCTTATGTTTCAAAACCTAACTTTGTTGATGATTCTCCTAACGTTTTCAACCCACCTCCACAACCTCCTATGTATTCTTGTGAATTTTGCTAGAACGATGCTCGTTATGGTCACTATTGTACACCTCAAGTTCCGTTTATCTATCCAGAACCATGTTACAATCAAGACTTTAATTTTCCGCAAGATTTTCATGATTTTAACAACAATATCTTTGTTGGGAAAATTACGGGGGTCCTCAGAGACTTTTCAATGTCAACCGATGAATGAAGACTATTATCATGAGCAAAATTCTTGCTATGATTCTAATTCTTTCGGCTTTGACCAATTTTAACCCCCGCAATATACCGTCAATCATCCAATCTTCAATGCTCAAAATGAGCTTCTAAATTCTCAAAATAAGATCATGGAGCAAATGACATCCATATGTGATATGGTTGGTCAATATATGCAAAAGAAGGAAGAAGATAGGCGAATTGCGGAAGATCAAGCGGCTAAAGATCGATATTAGAAGATTCCCATTTGCTATGATGATGACGAGGACTATACCATTGCAATCACACCCGTTTTACTAACCGAGGAGCCCGTTGACTCTCTCATAATGGAGGATGAGCATCTTGACACTATTCCGGCAACAAAATCGAACGAAGTAATAAAGTCTAGTGTTGAGGAGCTTGTCCTGATCCCAAGTGAGTCCGAGGGTATTTCCGACGATGTGTGTGATGTGCCTCTTTGTGATAACCCTACCCCTTTTAAAGCTTTCAAATATCACTCTGAGATTGTCGTAAATTCCAACGATGATGATACTTCAAGTAATGACTGTTAAGTGTTTAACGGTTGTTAAATGCTTAATGGACTTGGGCTGGAATACTTGATTGGGCCGTTTGGTTTAGTATATATATTTTTTTGGGCTTTTAAATGGATAAAAGGGAGGTGGGCTGATCCGGGCCCACCAGGTGGGTACGGGTGGGCCCACTTTGATATTTTTGATTTTTTTGGGTTTGGTTTTCGATGCTCTTTCCAACACCATATCCCGGGGTTGACTTTGACTTCGTTTTGACTTCATTAAATACACCAATTTTGTCGAGTCGATCCGATAATTTCCGTTTTAGCTCCGTTTTTAAACCTTTTGTACCCTTGGCCTCAGTTTCTCGCGCTCTTTCCAATTCCGTGCTCGGTTTTGTCCGGTTTGACTTCAATTTTGTCCTTTAGTGAATATCCGGTACCTGCACAGTACAAACACAAAAACAAGCATATTTATGGCATTTTATGTGCGTTTTTGGTCGTTTAGGGTCGATTTATTTAGTAAAAGGTATGTGTAATTAAACACATACCAATCACCATGATCTTGACTTCACATGTGTCGTTCGAGTTTTTCTACCCTTCTTCACCTATCCGGTGACTTCTTCATTTCTTCTCTCCTCCGGGAGTGAGGATACTATTTTTGACCCCGGCATTTCCACTTTTCATTTTTCTTCTCTTAAGCCGGTGGCATATGAAAATCCGATAGTGATTTTTCTATTCTTCTGTTTCTGCCCCAAGGACAAAGGAATTCAGGGAGAGTCAAGCTAGAGACTCGCACAAAAACAAGCGCTTCTCGGGAGGCAACCCGTGTCTTTTATTTCTTTCTATTTTCTTAATAAATAAGTGTGTGATTTTATAGCCCAAGTGTGGGGGCGTGCTTCTTTCTTTGGTTTGTGGTATTGTTTTTGCTTGCAGGATTCCTCAAGATCATGAAGACCCGTGCTTGTTTTCAATCCTCCAATCATCCGGTCTTCGATCTTTTGTTTATTCTGGAATCCTCAATCCTGATCATGTATATATATATTGTTTCCCCTTTCACACTTGGAATTTTTTGCGTTTGCTTTTTTTTCACTTTAGTGTGGGTCTTTCGGAGTTTTTTGACATTGAGGGCATGTCCATTTGAAGTGTGGGGGGATTTCTATCGAAATGTGATCATACCTGTGCCTATTTGTGTTCCCACGCAACCCCGTTTTGACCAAAATTTTAAATTTTTTATTGTTTTATTATGATATATATAAAAAAATGATGATGAAAATATAAAAATGTTAGTAATAAGTAGGCCCGTAGAACTTGGTAGCTTTTGACTTGATTGAGTTTTAAACTCTAGCTTTCCCCTTAGCTTTCGAGACTAAGCGTTTGCTTAACTTTAAAATTTTGCAAAGAGCGAAATATGATAGAGTTGGATATAAGTTTGATGCTAAGCGTGGATTAGTTGGATATCTCTAAAGCTCATAGAGGTTATTCGTGCTTTTTCGCTTCACACCAGCTTAAATAAACCCTATATATTTGACTTGTTCAATAAATAAAGTTGCTTTAGGTTTTTACGATTCTTAGTTTAAATCACTTTGTAGAGATTCCTTCTGGTAAAAGTAAGGTACACATCTAGGTTTTGTCAGTGTTGTTGGGAAATAGACTCCTGGACCATGGTCGGCTCGCATACCGATGTGGCAGTTGTTAAAAATAAACATGACTTGAATTTGGCTAAATAATATAAATGTTATGTAATAAAAACTGAAGCGAAATAAGACTTCAGATCATGGTCGGCTCGCATACGATGTGGAACATGTCGTTTAAAGGGTAGAGGTAATAATAATAAAACTGTGGGCTGATAAAAGTTTACTGCATCTTGCCGGCTCACAACCGATGTTGCAGTCTTCTAAATAAGGCACATAGTAATAATCCGAGACTGATAAAAGTTTGCTGCATCTTGCCGGCTCACAACCGATGTTGCAGCCTTTCTAAAGCGACCGAGGTTTAATAATGTTGCAATAATTAAGTATAAAGCCAAATTTTGACTCCAGGGTTATCTAAATAAAGCCTCCGTCTCTGGACTCGTAGTTGAGTTGTTGCAGATGAAATAAAAAGGATACCCCTTAAATCATGCGAATTAGAACCTTAATGTGGACCTTATTCTCACCATATCGTCTATTTAGGAAAGGATTTCAAACTAATTGTGGTCTAAACCGGGTTATTTTATTTAAAATAGGACATTAATTATTTTGTCACAAAAAAATAAACAAATTCCTTAGAGGAAATTAGGATTAATGGGAGCGAAAATTTAAAGTTATTATACTTACACAATTAGCATTTGAGTAGTTGTTAGCATCTAATCTTAATATTTAACTGTGGGATTTCCGTTTTATGCTTAGTTTGAGATTGGATGAAAAATCAAGGATGACGAACTCCATTCTTAAAGCTTTTTTTAATAATGTTATTTAATTCTTATCTTAGTTATTATTATTATTAAATAAGTGGTTAAAACAAGGGCGCTTTCAAAATAAATGATTTTTGAACCTTCTTAATGGATCTTTTATGTTCTTGTTTGATTGTGAGGGGTCATAATTTAAAAAGAAGGATTTAATTATTTATTTCCGGGCGTGTTTTATTTACATTGCGTGTGAGACCAGCAATGGCTTGAAGTCGTTAATTTTCCTCGATCACACCATTGGAAAGAGCACAAAATTACGAATCCAACGGTACCGGCCTTTCATATTTAAACCTTTTTATTTTGAACTTTTTTTGTCCCTGTTTGAACCTTTAATACTAGAATAAATAAACTTGGCCAAATAAGGGGTAAGTAAATAATATTGTATATATATAACAAGACCACTGCCTAGCGCAGTTGGTCTTGTGGTTTCCTTTGAGACTCTACCCGAGAGTTCAGGAGTTCGATTCATGCAGGCGGGTTTATCCCCTCTTATACACGTCAGCATGGCACGTGGGCATACGTGGCTGACACGTGGTGCCACATAGCATGCCACGTGGCAGACCTGGACCCGACCCGAACTTGACCCAGCCCGTGACCCGACTTGACCCAGCCCAATACCCGACCTGACCCGGCCGTGACCCGCCGGTTGACTGGCGGTCAACCACCGTTGACCGGTGGTCCGGCGGTGGTCAACGGTGGTTCGCCACCGTTGACCGTCGTTGACCGCCGCCGTTGGGCGGTGGTCCGGCGGCGTTGTCTGCCGTTGACCACCGTTGACTGTCGTCGTTGACCGGTGGTCCGGTGGCGGCTGACCGGACGGTGACGGAACAGTACCTACGCCACGTGGCACCACTCAGGTGGTGACATGTGGCATACTAATCATTGTATGCAGGTGTGGCAGGTATGAGGTACTGTTCACGTCAGGTGGCAGTACGAGGTGGCAGAAAATGTCAGGTGTCAGTACGAGGTACTGTTCCAGGTGGCGGCTGGCCAATCAGAGCGTGACACGTGGCATCTGGCGTGTGTCAGTACGAGGTAGGCGTGTGTCAGTACGAGGTCAGAGTGCGCGAATCCGTGCCAATCATGGGCAATAATGAGGCGGTTGGTGAATGGCAAAAAGACCAAAATACCCCTTGATCTAGCAATATGATTGGCTGAAGACCTAAATGGACGAAAATGCCCCCACCCACTTTGGGCTATAAATACAACACGCAGCAGCTGTGAAAAGGGAGTTTTTTTTACAAGTTTATTTTCAAAATAGTAGTTGTAGTGTTAGTTTTAGGAGTAGAATAATGTAGTTTATTTTGGGCTTATTGTAAAAGCTTATTGAAGCTTATTAGATCTAGCTTATTGTAACTCTTGAGCTTATTAATGAAGAAGTTTATTTCAAAGGTTGGTTTTTTTTAGCTTATTATTTATGCTTATTCTCTTGTCTTTTTCTTATTTTTTTTAGCTTATTTCCAAATAAGCTCATGCTTATAGCTTATTTTTGGATCCTATCTCTTAAGCTTATATTCTAATAAGCTACTTCCATAGCTTATTTAGACTAGCTTATTTTATATTGTTTTCGATTTAGAGCTTTTCGAGTGAGCTTAATTTAGCTTATTTTTCGATTGCTTATTTTTATTCAAGCTTATTTTTTTCTTTATATAGATCTAATCCTTAATCATACCCGATCCGAGTTCACTTGATTGAACACCTTAGTTTCGGGTGGATTAGATCTAAAAATAATAGATCTTATATTTTTAGCTTATTTTCTAGCATAAAGTTTGTTGCTTTTTAATTCTAGCTTATTTTTCTTAGATCTAAATCTTTAAATATACCCGATCCAAGTTCACTTGATTGAACATCTTAGTTTCGGGTAGATTTAGATCTAAAGTTTTCATCTTTTAGCTTATTGTCTTTAGAATAAATTCTAAAATAGCTTTTGCTTATCTCATCTTTTTCTCTTTTCTTGTCTTTACTTTTTCAAAAATGCTTATTGTTTGATTAAGCTCGATTCGAATGCTAAAAAGGGTGTCATGAGTCTCCTACTCGACTTATTCATTAAGTCTTGAGCACCTTTATCTTCGAGAGCTTATTATTTAGCTTATTTAGTCATAAAGTTCTAAACTTTACTAGTTTTTCTTATAGCTTATTAAGCTAGGGCTTATTTCGAAGGGTATTTGTAGCTTATTTGAGAAGTGGCTTATTTATAAGCTTATATTCTTCATCCCAATTTCGGGTTTCTAACGTCTCCCTCTTTTAATACATAGTATAAAGTAGCATAATTTGTAGTTTTATAATATGATGATGCTTATTAGAATGATTGTTGCTAGTGAGTAATTTAATTAGTGTTTGTTAAGTGATATTGTGAATTGGGAATTAAGTGAGGATTTGAAAAAGGGTTTAATTAATTAATAATCTTCGATTATTTAGATTTATAGTTTGAATATTTTGAAGGGCAAAAGCCGGAGAAATAGTCAAACTACACATCTAGTAATTAAAATCTTTCTGAGAGATTTTTGTCAAAATAAACCAACGTTGTGAGATAATTATCTTTTCAAAGGAAATTAATTCGTTAATAGACTCTTAATCTCACCTTAATGAATTTTTTTTTATTTCTTTTCGCATCACTTAGCAAGCATATCTTTTTATATAGTTCTTTTTATTTAATTGTTTTGCTTATTTGTTAATTAGTATAATCTAGTTTAGTATTATTTTATATTTAGTTCAAAACAAAAACCAAAATATTTGTCATTCAAGCATCAAACGAAACATTCTCGTGAATTTCAAATTCATCTCTCGTCGGGACACGACATCCGGAAGATTAACTATTACTTGTCCTCAAGTAATTGTCATATCAAACGGGATACTCTCTTTACTATTACTAATTTGGTATTTTAATATATTATATATATATTTTATATCGAATCAACTACCTTGCCCCCTAATATGGTTGATCCACTCTTAATATATTTCACATGTATTTAATATACTCTTAGGGGCCTTGTAATAGTCTTCATACTACCTTACTTGCGCGTTGCCTTAACGGAATATTAAATAGACGGCGGGTTCGTGTAATTCGTTCATGACTTAGGAAATAATTACATAGATAATCACAAGTGTGACAAAGCAACAACACTAGGAGAAGCAATCTAGGGAGTAATACATGATTAAATGAACACAATATTGTATTATATTCTTATCACCATTAGCGTAGATTATTATTTAGTTTAATAGCTAAAACCAAACCAAACCTCTCAGCCATATGATTTTACTGCTTTCTATAAAATATATAAATAAAAAAAGAATCTTCTCTCAACCCCTAGAATTCTATTAGACTGTGATCAAGCCTTCCCAACCTATTCCCCTAGAAAACAATAACAACCCCCGAGTCTTGCCTATACTACTACTACAACGGTTAGGTACTCTGTCTAGGGAGTTGTAAAACTTTTTGTAGAAGTCCCTTACGACAACCGCATCAAATTCCTTCGGTAGTTGCGAAACGATTATCTTCAAACTTTCCTTTTCTTTTTTGTTGCGTTTTTTCTAATTTTTTTAAACATCTAACAATATACGAAACTCGAAGTAGTTTCACCATCTTTACGATCATAATAATTCCGGATAATTCCTTCGATAATTCTTCATTCTTCGGACGTACCATTAATTGCGATGGTAGTAAAAATACATGAGTTTTGACTATTTTATACATTCCCATTTGCGATGTGCAAATTTCATCCAACCCTACCAAAATTGACACAAGACTCGGGAAATACATACTTTACACATTAAGCAACTAGCAACTGTAAAATAAACTTAATCTAACAGGGTAGGCTAAGGTGTAAAGGTGTAACGAAATAAACAAGTTGGTGTAATTCCTAAAAGATTGGCTCTACGGGTTGTTCTAGGGATATCTTACTCTTAAAGTGAGAGTAAACAAAGGGTTTATACGGGGGTTAACTAACCAGTGTAGTTAGTTAATAAACAACATGTCTAGGCTTTTTGGGTGTAATCCTAAAATTTACCAATTTAAACAAGTTACTCCATCTAAATCCATTGTACTCATTATTGTGGTCTCGAATAGATATACCAAGCCAAGTTCTAAAGTCTACTACATAACCGACACACTCATTTTTGTATAATTTGGGTAAACATTTGGAAATGGATAAGGTTAAATCCTCACAATATTTAATAAGGGTTGTTGTGTACGGGTTATGTATCAAGTAATTTTACAAAAGTATGCTTGAATTTTTTTAAAATTTAAGCATATTTTAAGCATTTTAGTGTGAAAATTAGGACAAGTATACATTCTAATTCCCATCCCGCCACTTAAATTATACAACGTCCTCGTTGTATAGATAAAACATTAAATACGGGAATTAAAAAAAATTAAAATGAGAAATTCCCCTGATATTTGCTCGGTAGATTCTCCATGTTGAGTTTATTGAGCAAGAATTTGTGTTGAACAGACGCCTTGAAGTTTCAAGACACCAACACCTCCAGACTTGTAAATACTTCAATCAACTCATCGATTTCTTTTCTTTCATTGAGGTCCTGTGCAAATAATAGGAAAAACGTGCATTCCTATATTTGGTACCTACGGTTAATTTAAACTAAACTAAACAAACTAAATACGAGTCAGTTTGGTAAATACGCCGTATCATGTGCATGAATACACCGTATTGCCAGAACTGACAATAACGTTTTTAAAGTGCATAAAAAGTAAAGACTTATAACGTCCAGACAATCAATACGCCGTATGGTATGGAGCGGATACGCCGTATTGATATCTGGGAAGAAAGACTCAATAAAAATAAATAACATTCCAGGTTGTCTCCCGAGAAGCACTTTTGTTTACAACGAAAGTACTTTTTAAGTTAGACTTTTCCTTCCTTCTTTTCTGTCACCACTCCATCTCAATTGCACGCTAAGTCCCGCGTGTGAGCCATTCTTCCGTCTTTCGTAGCTGAATGTAAGCGTGTCCTAAGTTCAAGACTCCTTTTGTAGACCCCCTTACGCTTTAGGTATAAGATCGAGATTCCATTCATCTTATCTTTCACATACCTTCAGTAATGTGGGAATCTTGTTGCATGCTCATTAGTGTGGTGTTTAGCCTCGGATGTGATCGATGACCAGTTGTAAGTTACACTTTCGTTACCATTTTGTAAATGGTATCATCCCTTAAGAACTTCTTGCTATTATTCCAACTTTTCCTTAAAAATGGTTCGCCAAAAAATAACACGCCCAATCCTTCATCATTGATAAGCATCCAATCTTTCTAAAAATATGAAATCCGTCACAGAACAGAAAGGGTTTCCAACAAAATTAGGCACATTCATTAAAGCTCCTATAACAGTATTCCCCTTTGTACACATCTTATCTTTCATTATAGAATTATGAAACTTTTTGGACAACACATTGACATACAAATAATGGAAAAGAAGTTGACGAGTGTAAATTCAAAACCAAAAGCAGAGTAAAACAATAAGTTGTGAGCACAATCAATATAGATCTTCCTATCATAGTCGCAACAACTAGGGTAATTATCAATTCCAGTATCAAGTTCATCATCCCTATATGTCTAAATTCCTCAATTACCTCACCTTCCTTAATGGTGGCCGTCAAATCATCACCTTGATTTCTCCTAAGCTTAAATGGTTCATTTAGATCATTTAATTCGACGTAATCTTCATTCAAAGGGTCTAATGATCTATTAATCACCAAAGTCTCTCCCATAAGCCTAGCTTCTAAATCAAGCTCCATTCTTTCTCTTAAACTTAACATGTAGACCTTCTTAATTAAACTACTAGCAGGTTTAACACTTTTGAAAATAATTCTTTCTTCCCCAATCCTCAAAGTAATCTTTCGTTTAAAAACATCAATCTTAGCACGGGCGGTAGACAAAAATGGTCTTCCGAGGATCAAGGACACTTTGATATCCTCGAACATATCTAGAATTACAAAGTCTACTGAGAAAACAAATTTACCAATACCTACTAGCACATTTTCAGCTATTCTTTTTGGATATTTCATTGTCCTGTCTAATAATTCAAATGTCAACTTAGTGAGAGCTAATTCGCCTAATCCTAAGTTAAGGAATGTCGAGAGAGGCATAACACTAACACTAGCTCCTAAGTTAACAAGGGCATTATCAAAGTAAACATTATTAATAAAGCAAGGTAAAGTGAAACTCCCTGGGTCTTTCTTCTTTCGGGGTATGGAATTATCGATATGTGAAGCTTCAGGGTAAGCTTCCGAGAATTGTGGTCCATATGATCCCTTATTTTCATCACAGTAGTAACCATTCAAACAACTTAGAAATAGAATCGTCGTTTGTCTTGTCTCGTACATCAGTGTACGGTTCTGTCCAGTAGATACGGCGTATTGGGAGGATCCAATACGGCGTATCGGGTATAAATCAGCTTCAATAGTAGTCGAGATCGACTTGACTTGATCTCTCGGGTTCGCTTTAGTAGAGCTGGGTAGACTTCCAAATCCCCTTTCCTGTAGTACCTTGCTCATTTGCCCGATTTGAATCTCTAAAGTTTTAATCGATACTCATTGGTTTCTAATGGCAGCATCCGTTGAAGCTCGGATTTCTTTAATCAAATTGGAGTTTTCTTTGTGTCTTTTTGCTAATTCACCCATAAACTTGCTCAGGTGGTATTCCATAGATTGCCTTCGTTCTTGGTACGAAGGATTTGCGTTGTTCCTTTGATAGAATCCCAGAGCTGTTGCTCTATATCCCCCTCCTTGAAAAGGTCCACCAAATTGCGTGTAGTAAGCTTCTTCTAGGGTTGTCCCTTCTTCCTTGAGTGGGTAATATTTGGTGTAATGGGGTCCTTTACATTGTTCACATCCTACTTGAGCAGCATATACTTTTTCATTCACTTTCTTGATTTCTCTTCCAAGGTTATTGAGTTGTGCTTGTATTGCTGCCAATTCGTTAGAAGTTTCAATACTTCTTGTCCTAGATGTTCCATTGTGCCATTTTTGAGAGTATTCTGCCATCTCTTGGATGGCCACTTTTGCATCAGCAGCAGTCTTAGTCGGTATTGCACCTCTTGAATCAAGAATATGTCGTGTTGGAACTTCCGACCTATTATAGAACAAAATCACTCCCTGTATTTCAGTTAAGTAGTGTTGAGGACACTTCATCAAGAGTTCTTTAAAACGCTCCCATGCTTCAAAAAACGGTTTCGTCAGGTTCTTGCTGAAAGTTGTTGATTTCCTCCATTTTCTTTGTAGTTCGAGCAGGTGGGCAGTATTTGTTCAAAAACTTAGTTTTAAGATCTTCCTAAGTTTTAATCGAACCAGTTGGTTCATTTCTTAGCCAACGACTTGCGGCTCTAGCTAAGGATATAGGGAAGACTTAGAGCATTAATTGATCTTGAGTAATGTCAGGAACATGGAATAAGTCAACAATTTCGAGAACTTTCTCAATGTGTTTGTTCGCATCTTCATGATTCGAACAACTGAATGTGTTTTCTCGAAGCTCCTTAAGAAATTGGCCTTTCAGTTCAAAGTGATCTTTGTCCTTAATCTTAGGCCTAGATACTCCTTATCCATAGTCAGTTCTTGTCTTGCTCATGTATTGCTTCATAGTTTCCGCCATTGTTTCCGCAACTTCTTCCTCCGAATAGTCTTCTTGGTCAGAAAATAGATTGAAACCAGGCGATCTTAATTCGTCAGACTTAATGCCTTGAAGTGCTTCCTTAATGATCGAAATTCTCATAGAACTCCTTGTCATGCACTACCTGAAACAAGGGATAAACAATCAGTAAGATAGGCTCTTTAAGAAAGATAGAAAAAAAATTAGCACGTAAATCAAATATGAAAACTTTGATTCTGATTATGTTTCAGATGATCAATACGCCGTATTCAATTGAAGTAAATACACCGTATTAATCTTTTTGGATGAATACGCTGTATCTAATGGTGGTGGATACGCCGTATCGAGTTATCAACTAGAACATTGTATTAGGAAAACAATTAAATTAAACACACAAATATACAAGCAAACAATTAAAGACAAATATACAAAATATACATAATATACAAGAATATACACTAATCTAATTTACACTACTCCTAAGGGTTAGATCTAATGCTAAAAACCAAAATATAAAATAAAAATCAAGATTAATTTTCACTCCCCGGCAGCGGCGCCAAAAACTTGATGTGTCGTTGTGTGGTGTATATTTTTATGATTCAAGTTTTAAATTTATATTTTGCCGACTTAACCAAAAACAACACTTTAACGGGCAGTGTACCCGGTCGGTGGTAGATTCGTGGTAAGTAGGGTGTCGAACACTTGAAGCGAGGTTAAATCTTTCAATTTATTAATACTTTGGTTTACTAATCTAAGTTAATTCTAATCTAAGTCAAACCTATGCTAATCCTATGTTAGTTCTAATCCTAATTCTAACAGGTTAAAAGGGGGGTTTTTCAGTCTGAGAGACTGGCACGGGTTTGGTGGTGACTACAATCAATTCAAGACACTTTAACCCACACAAGCAAATTAACAGAAGATAAAAGAGCGGTCAAGCCTTATAATAGAAAACTGTATTAGCCATCATTAATCCGATTAGAAGTTGGTTTGTTTATTCAGTGCAATGATTACTTATCTCGAGGTGGTATATCATTCTTAGACTTAGGCGAGACTTCTTCCTAAGACCTAGACACATTAATTCTATCACAATTAAAGCATCCGCATAAAGCATCCTTATTTGCTGATTATAATCTATCTTAGGGATTAAAGCAATGGTGATCTTGTTAAACCCTAGCTCATAGAGACTTTACCCACTTACTGCTTAACGGTGATTCATACACTAGTAGTCCACTAACCCAATCTTTACCAATTAATTAGAACGTACTCGTTGATCCCAAGGGTCACCTACCGGTCCAACTAAGCTCACAATCTAAAGGCAAAGACAGGTTGTTAATCGTGATCCTATTGGTCTAGATGTATTAATCACTATATGGAGAGCTATCCCGGCATCTAGATTACTTGGTCCGTATCACTAGATCCAGTTGAATGATAGGTCGCATATTAAAGCACATAAACAAGTATAAACTGATAAACATAAACAAGCATACAACGATAAATCAAGCAATCGAGATATAAACAAAACCAAACATTCAGATCTTCATAAATATAGGCTAATACCCGAAGGTATTAGCCTTCAAACATCATAATTAATACAAGAGTAATGGCTTAGCCAAGGTAAACTAACCGAGTTAACGAATGATACCAAAAACTGAACGATTACAAAAGTATAAGAAATTACACGTTGTCTCCTATGGATTAGAATGCGTTGCAAGACCTCTTCTGCTCTTTTTCTCCTCTGAAAATCAACTTTTGTGGTTTAGGTATCGAGAATATGATTTATAGCACACTAAACTACGTTTTGAAGTTTTCTATTTATAGGGTCTGGAGTCGGTTCGATATGGCATATCGAATGTCTTGGATACAACATTTTGGGGGTTTCTTGGAGTAGGGACCGCGTTTGATATCTTCCAAAATATTTACATACTATATCTCCAATACGGCGTATTGGTCTTCTCTGGATACGGCGTATTGATCATGTTTCCTTCGTGGTCTTTGGTGAGTGCAGTCACAAATACACCGTATCTTTCTTGATGGATACGGCATATTGGTTGTCAAAACAGTAATCTTCAAAATATCTTCGTTTAAGCTCTAGAATGCGTGCCTTTTATTCAAGTTTCACCAAGTACTCCATAATTACTGCAATTCTCAAATAAAAAATGGGTTAATTTCATGGGATAAATGATGCTATAAAATAGACGTTATTTTATGTCATCATTGGTATGAAGGATTTGTGTTATTCCTTTGATAAAATCCAGGAGTAGTTGCTCTATATCCTCCTCCTTGAAAAGGTGTACCAAATTGTATGTAGTAAGCTTCTTCTAGGGTTTTCCCTTCTTCCTTGAGTGGACAATCTTTGGTGTAGTGGGGACCTTTACATTGTTCACATCCTACTTGAGCAGCATAAACCTTTTTATTTACTTTCTTGATTTCTCTTCCAATATTGTTGAGTTGTGCTTGTATGGCTGCTAATCCGTCATAAGTTTTAGTGCTTCTGGTCCTTGATGTTCTATTGTGCCATTTTTATGAGTATTCAGCCATTTCTTGGATGGCTACATTAGCATCAGCAGTAGATTTTGATGGCATGGCTCCTCTTGAATCAAGAATCTGTCTAGTTGGAACATCCAATCCATTATAGAACAAGACTACCTCCTGCATCTCTGTTAAGTAGTGTTGAGGACACTTCATCAAGAGTTCTTTAAATCGCTCCCAAGCTTGATAGAGGTTTTTATCCAGCTCTTGCTGAAAGTTGTTGATCTCCTCCATTTTCTTTGCAGTACGAGCATGTGGGCAATATTTGCTTAGAAATTTTATCTTCAGATCTTCCCAAGTTGTAATCGAACCAGATGGTTTATTTCTAAGCCAACGACTTGCGGCTCCAGCTAAGGACATAGGAAAAGCGCTAAGCATCACTTGGTCTATAGTAATATTAGGGATGTGGAATAAATCAACAATCTCAAGAACTTTATCAATATGTTTGTTCGCATCTTCATGATCCGAACCGCTAAAGGTGTTGGTTCGTAGTTCCTTGAGAAATTGGCCTTTCAGTTCAAAATTATCCTTGTCTTCGATCTTAGGCCTAGCAACTCCCGATCCATAGTCGGCTCGAGTTTTGCTCATGTATTGTTCCATAGTTTCCGCCATTGTTTGGTACTGCTGATACAGAGGCTGTTGCAGATTTGGGTATTGGTGATGCAGTTGGAGCTCCTACTGAGGATGGTATAGGTATGGGAGTTGAGGTTGCTACTAGTGATATTAGGGAGGACAAGGAGGAGTTTGAGGCAGAGGCTAGTGCAGGAGACACGATGGAGATCACTATAGATCCATTAGTTACTAGTGGTATTTTTGGTCCACTAGAGGAGATGCCCCTGATCTTGAGGGTACTCTTTATGATATAGCTCACTACATGTCGGAGGTTCCTCTTGATAGGATTACCAAGTTTGAGACTGCTCAGAGATAGTTGGAGGCTGGCCAGTTGGTGGCTAGCGGAGAGAGAGTTGGTTTGGCTGATAGGGTTAGGAGTTTAGGACGGGAGAACCTAAGGGTTCGAGCTTTGTTGTGTATCGAGAGAGATCGTGTCGATAGTCTTCGTCGTCACATGGCACTTTCTCAAGAGGAGTTTTGTTAGATTTGTAGGGATCATGATGATGCTTAGAGGAGACTTAGGAGGTTAGAGTCGCTTGTTGAGAGGCATTTGGGATTTCGCCATTAGTTTGGTAGTACCATGGTTATATAGGACATTAGACTGATGGTTAGGTCTAGATGTTAGTAGTAGAAAAATTGTAAATCAAGTACCCCTATATGGGTTGATTGTAACCAACTATGAAGCTTTGTTATGATATGAAAAGCTTATTTTGATTCTTTCGCGTGTACGTCTTTATTGTTATTTACTCGTTCTGGAAAAACATGTTCTATTATATTTTTCTTTATAAATATTATTTACCATTTATAGTGGTCATATCTCGTATCGAATCTCACCATGAGTGATATCTTGTGATGTAGAACAATGACTAACACCCATTCCGGAATGACGCTTACTGCAGTTGAGGAAATGATCAGCCGACGCGTGGCAGAAGCTTTAGAAACTCGCGAGGCTAACAGGAACATTGGACTTGGGAACGGTAATGGTAAGGGTGGCAACGATAACAGTGATGGCAACGGAAATGAAAGAGGCAATAAAAATGGAAATCACAATGAGAATGATAGAGATGCTAGGCCTGTTGTTCGAGAGTGTACATACCAGGACTTCATGAAATGTCAACTACTTAACTTCAAAGGAACTGAAGGAGTTGTTGGGTTGATAAGGTGGTTTGAGAAGATGGAAACAGTATTCCATATCAGGAATTGCCCAGAGAAATACCAAGTTAAGTATGCTACTTGCACCCTGTTAAATAATGCACTAACTTGGTGGAACTCACATAAGATGACCATTGGAACTGATGCTGCATTTGCCATGTCATGGAGAGAGCTTATGAAGCTAATCGCTAAAGTGTACTGCCCAAGAACTGAAATTCAGAAGATAGAAACTGAGCTGTGGAATTTGACCGTGAAGAACAATGATTTGGCTGCTTATACTTAAAGATTCCAAGAGCTTACCATGTTGTGCACCAAGATGGTTCCCGAAGAGGAGGATCGAGTTGAGAAGTTTATTGGAGGTCTCCCGAATAATATCCAGGGAAATGTGATTGCTGCAGAACCTACAAGACTACAAGATGCTGTCCATATGGCTAACAACTTAATAGATTAAAAGTTGAAAGGTTATGCTATGAGAAATGCTGAGAACAAAAGTAAGTTTGATAACAACCAGAAGGACAACCGTGGACAGCAACCACCATTCAAAAGATAGAATGTTGGAGGTCAGATGTAGCAAGAGCC